>LUCH01006249.1:11221-22563 GCA_013368495.1 Paragonimus heterotremus
GGCTAGTATACACATTTTCATGATTTCTACCAAGTTTCGCACAAAAGGACCTTTTGGTTCATGCCCTGTTTATGTGTCAAGGACAGCTATATGATGGTGACTAACTGCAACATAATGTCTCTATGTTCTGGTACAGTAAAAAGAGAATATCTTTTCATTACGATTTTATTAAAAGTGAACAATCGGGTGGGAAAATTTTTATTTACTGAAGGAGCCCGGTAAACATGTTTTCTTCCATATAGCTAATATGGAGATTTTTATACAGCTTAACAAAACAACACCAAAACTCAATTATTATCCGGTTTATTAAGATGCCCTCCTTCACATAGTAAACAGTATGATGCAACTTCAGGTGTCATCGAGTAGGCGGAACAAAATTTATCCAGTCATATTCCATGTGCAGTTCAGTGATTTTGGTATCTACGATGCCCCCGTATATCGATGAGTCTAGTCTAATTCTTGATATTTATGTTAGTGACTACAGTTTATAAAGGTTAAAGCTGGAATGGTCAAACTGTCGATACCAGCTGCCTCCAAAGGCCGACAACTATCTCGTGTAATCATAGGATGCCCAATCCAGACAAGTCAAATGGCGAACGTCAAAAGCGATCTCGGCGTTTTGTTTCGTACCATAAACACATGCGTCTTCCACAAAGTTCTGCTGACCTGCCTGTATTCAAAAACGGTTGTGGTTCACGCTTCAAGCAATGCATTAGATGGGACGTTGATGAGCGTCCGCCAGTCCATGTATGCACAGTTTTCATTAAGTTATCCGCCTCTCGTTTTATGTTTTCTAATTCTGACTAGTAACACGGGTGAGATATACAAAATACTGCTACAATAAATATCGTAAAAATTACGTCTCCTAACCATTATTACATAGAAGGTCTTGGGAAAAAATGTTTATACAAAATAACTTGTTTCCAATATGGATCAAATTAACAGTGATCACTCTTCGAAAACCGGGATTCACAATTTACTAGTTTTATACTCTCGATAAGCAAGTAAACATTGATACAACTGTACTGCATTTAAGACAGACATCACTGTATTATAACCGTTAAACCAATTAACTTCACTTGCCTGCAGCCAAGTTGTAGGATAGCAAATATCTGACAGGATTCAACTGAATGCTGTCATCGACAGAAGTAACGGCTACAGGTAGAAAGACTTCACAGCACATCAATTCATGGGTATCAACGTTCTGCTTTGAGCGCCTCATCATTTAGTTTGTTTCGTTAGCAATGCATCTGACATAATAGTCATCTGCCGAACTTAACAGCTCGCGTTACCTCAAATGGAAATCAGTCAACTCTTTCGCATCAACTTTACTTGTTCACATATGCAATAAGCTACCAGAACAGAACAGAAAGAGACTTCAACTCCGAAATAATAGAAGAAAACTCTAACAATGCAGGTGTAAAGTATGACTGTGTGTCTCAGTCCAGGTTAAGGCACGTTTTCGTCTACAGCAAATGCTAGGCGCATACGTAGTACGAATTGTCACGATGAACAGGACTGGACAATAACACTTATAAAGCGTCGTGATAACACGCATTTTGAACGTTTCACATCAGCGGTCGCGATCAGCTTTCTCCATCAAACACTACTTTCACAAACATATGACCTTCTACAGCTTGGGCTTCCATAGACTTACTGGATTCATACGCATGTTTTCCTCATATTTGATTTAGCAATTTTTCCTCATTCTACGTCACTATACTTACGTGTGTATACTCATATTAATGTTTTTGAGTACGGAAGAATCGATATAAGTTAGAATTTTCGATTGGCCGACCTCTGGAACCAACAGTTTGGGACAATTTTTAATCTAACTTTTGGTTATATTTCAAGTAACAGCTGTTTTCTTCTGGAAGAGATATAAGAGTTGAACCATTCGAAGTAATGAAGCTTGCCTTCTCTGGTGCCGGCTGTGACAGGCAAGCCAGGCTTTATGGTTTCGTTTATCTGTTACACTCGTAAACCAACATTGCCCAACGTGGAGATACTGAGGGACACCGTTCTTCTGAAGTAAGGGCTCCAACGATATTCCTCTAAAAAGAGACTACAGGAACCACCATGAGCCAAACGCCCATTAAGATGTGCACATGACTTACACAAACGAAAACCAAAATTGCGTCAACACCACGGTAGCACGGTGTTACACCGACTGTGGTCCGGTCGAGACCGAGAACCTTCACAAATATATATGCTTTAAATCAGCAAGTCTACTACACTACTTGTCAGTAGTTTAGTGTATGTCACACAACCTCTAGAAAAATTTAGAATTGCTACTCATACGATTACGCTCCTTGACGATCTCAATTAATTCCCGAGGTGGACTTGTTAAATCAGGTATCACTGGCTCCGCATAGTGGACAAAATCCAGTTATAACATCTGAAATTTCCGTTAGCATACATCATAATCGGAACTTACGCTGGCTGATGAATGTAATAAACACCGTTACAATTCCAAGGAATAGCTCTGCTACCATAGCCACCAAGTACATATAAAACATTGTTAGTCTTTATGAAGAATGAATGTGGTCTGTTGCCGAAAGCAGCTTGAGAGTCGACCTAAAATTCTACACAAGCAAATGAGTTCCGTAGGAATATAC
Organism: Paragonimus heterotremus; assembly: GCA_013368495.1. Taxonomy (NCBI): domain Eukaryota; kingdom Metazoa; phylum Platyhelminthes; class Trematoda; order Plagiorchiida; family Troglotrematidae; genus Paragonimus; species Paragonimus heterotremus. Next base: position 13,840 of record LUCH01006249.1, read on the forward strand.
GCGAGGGGCTTCTGCCATAGTGTGGTAGTCAAAAGGCATGAGAGGTGCATGTCAGTATGCAAGGGATCGTCAAATGCATGGTGCTTACAGAAGAATATTTACGCTTGCGATTGCTTCTTAGCCACAATAGCACGATGCAAAATGTTCCAGTCGACGTTTAATAGCAATTTAACTAATAAGGAGTGAACACGGTTAAAGACAATAAACAGTTACTGCATCCCGTTTCAAGGTCATTGGTTAATTAGCCCTGAATCTTCGGACGGTTGTTACATACGTTTCGAATTAGTAAGGTATAATATGAGAGTGATAAAACAACACCGGGTGAACAGACGCTCTGCGATTTGATGCTATTGCTTTGGTATTAGAAAAATGCCACAAAATATCTGTTCAACGTAAACCCCCATCAACAATGATATATTGTGTCCTTCTGTTGTTCAACTACTGGACAGGCCTAAATTATTTGTAAGCAACTGATTTCAGATTTTTCTTATTCTCAAGGGAACTGTCCGTAACCTTACAATTGTGATTCATCTGCCGACGGCTAAAAGCAAGAATGACGAGCATTGAAGTATAATCCTTGCTGAAATTCCAATGTATAAGTGGAACCAAAACCCAGGCATGAGCAACCGAATGTGGACCAATTACACATCCGTTAGTGATAACTTGGTATCACCGAAAGTCAAACTTACATACAATTTCAAAATTAACCGCAAATCCAAGATGACTGGTGAATTTGACCGAACTCATTGGGACTTAGACCGTGTCTTTATTTGAAATCGAGCACAGTGTTCCGGATTGGACAGGATCTAGCACTGAGCAAATATTAAGTTTACATCACAAAATTCTCCCGATGCTGCAACTTCAGTCAGCAATCTTTGGAAAACAGATGTGGACTATGTAAAAGAATGTCTTACAAAATGCGGTGAGTGGTGCATTATTTGGCATATCAGAGTGAAACGGCAGCTGACTTGCCTGTGTTAAAATGGAAACTGACGCATTTTACTCAACAATTCTGGGAGGAAGTGTGATTGAACTATTGGCACATGTTCTACAGCCATGCGCTGTGCACAACAAGGTCACAATTCCAGCCGTTGTGTTTAACGTCTCCGTTGTTGAGGGCCATCTATGCTACAGCTAGAGATGGTTGTAGACGACTTTTTTCAGGTCTCGCCAGTTGGTGGTGGTACGTGGATTTTTCTCTAAAGAAATCACTGGTTGCCCGAAGATTGAAAAGCGAGTATTCGCTCACGCTCACAGAAGTTAGTAAGTTGCAGACAGTAAACGCGAAATATCGAGATCACTACGAAGTGTTGTCCATTTTAGCAATATTATTCATGATTCTTCGAGTTTCTGTCGTCATCGTTTACCGACACCGGACTATTAGGAGGGACCGTGTTGCGAAAAATCTGGACTTCCGGTAGATACGCACCAGTGACAATCACAGTCAAATGCTGAAGCGTGACAATTGTTCTATCATCTGAACTACAAAACTACGCTGGAAGATCAAAAGTTTCAAATTTGGACTCCTTATCTCGCATGAAGTCTGAATAACACCATTAGAACACGGAACCTAGAAGATGCAAGCATTTCGTATTTACTCATCAGTACCAAATTTACAATAACATGAAACGGTTGTTTTATATCGAACAACTAAGGGGTAGGTTGGATAGTCAATCGGTGGGTTAAGAAAGGTCATTAAGTCTAGGGCAGAGTTAAGCTCACGAACAAGTGTTTCTGAACCCACAGAGCTGGCCTTAGTCAAATGATTGCGACAGCCTCATCAAACCGCAAGAATCCTAGATTGGGTCGACGTAATAAGATTCTGAATACACAAGCCAGATCGAAGACGTGACCAGTGGTCAGGATGTGTCTTGCGACTGGGGACACGGGTTGTTTGCGTGTTTCAACAATATTGCCGTTCTTCGGTAATAATGAGTTCTGCACCCATTTAGACAAATATTGCTTCATTCTGGAAATCAAACACCTTTCGCTTCTGCCTGTACTACTCCGTTTGCAATTACATGTAAATTGGTGGATACAGTGTGAGGAGGCACTGAAAAACTGATCTTCCTTGACTGAATGCTCAGGCAACGTCTGGGTTCAAGCTAGTACGTAATGTTCGGCTGCGTTGGATGTTCGTTTAATCGAATTAATCAGTCTTTGCTTTGTTTGCTGCATACTGTAATCACCTTTGAAAGGGTTATTCAATGTAAAACCTCTTCTTTCTTACAGTGACCACCTGTTCGGATGGTGGTTTTGGCTTACTGTGCTGTTTAATGAACCTTTTTTTGGTGACCATGCGATTGTAGCACAGAGGTGATCAACTCTAATTCCTGTACAAGATTTTCTTGTGTACAGATTCGCCTTTGCGCGTGTGGATAGTGTATTCAATAGTGCGTGATTTTCATGGCCCTGTGTGAAACTACTAAAGTTCAGGTATCGATCGGACCACATGGATTTCCCAAAAACACCTCTTTTGATAGGGCCATCTTCCCGGCGACTTATGAGTATGTCTAGAAGCGGCGAACAATTATCAGTCTCAAATTCACACGTTACCTTCAGATTGGCATGACAACTATTTAAGCGCAGCACTGGGTTACCTATTGCCTGTTTGGACTGACTGAATAATAGTGTATCATCAGCGTAGCGTTTGTAGTATGACAGACTCGCTCTGTTTCCGGCTAACTCTTGTTCAAACCTTAACATGAAAAAGTCAGCTAAGATGAACCGTAATGGACTATTTGGCGATGACACCGATCAATAACACGGAAGCTGATGTTGTTAATGCTTAATAATAAGGCTTCCTTTCGAATATAACTAGGCAGAAGCGAAGTAATGTGGCTCGTTTCAACGATCTCACAAATATAATCAAATGTCTCATGCAACAGGACATTTCGTGAACAGTGCAGGAAGGTTTATGGAACACATCAACTCATTAGCAAGATTGATGTTATCCAAGTCACTGATCATTTCCAAGGAATTTTTAATAGAATATGCCTGAAACTTTTGTTTTAGTGGATTTAAGATGGTGAGTAACCAGTGTGCCAGTTTATGGTAGGTAGAATTTATCATTGCCAGGATAGGCTTAGGAAGCATTCCAGACTTGCGTGTTTTAGGAAGACCATAGAGCTGAGGTGTGGATGACTTATACGGTTTAAGGGATTTCTACGCCACGTCATCAATCATGTGCCGTTGTGAGAGAAGTTGAAGATGCCGTCCCACGCGGCCTTCTAGTTCAGTGACGTTTTCCATTGGGTCTATTTCCTGAAACTTTGTTCGGTCCTCTAATATTGACAGTATCTTCTGCACACACGCGTCCTTGTCTAAATTGACTGCCCCGGAACCCTCATCTGGCTTAAGTATGAATACATTTTTTGTTTAAGTTCTGTCATTGATTGCAGGTGTTGCTTTGTAACAGCTCACCGGCAGTTGATCGGAGTCATGAGAAACCCTGTAGCTTTATCAGTGAGTTTGGTTTTAAGTCAACCTAGGTTGCCATGCAGTAGTTAGCTGAAGATATGATAACTGATCAATGAGGTTCTCAGGCTGAGCTTCAGCATAAAGAGAAATATAAAATCGCATATGAACATGATAGAATACTCCCATGGAAATGATTTGGTTACTCTAAGGACCCTGGAACATGTACATAAGAATGTATTCTCAACGTTAAATTGGATATTTGATTTGTTGATCTAAAATCTTTAAATTCGTCCTAGTTGTTTCCATAAGAATAGATTGAACTTCATAGAGATTGAGTCATTTGTCAGCTAGTTGTGCACTTTATCCCATGCTCATTCGAGTACATCGATTGGTGCTGATTCTAAATGTACATACTGAAGCAATACAAGAAGTCAGTATGCATCATACTCCAATATCAAGTTATAATTTTTCCAGCGTATATTAGGTTTCTAATGGTCAAAATTGATTTCCTGGTTGATGTCAATCATCGGTTATACCCACTCCGTGAACTTTGGTAACAAATCCAGCTGTATGAACGACATATGCTGCAAATTTCCACATGCGACATTTCTGCAACAGAGTACGTGGTTGAAATTCACCGCATGAACAAAACCGATGAATGACAACAAACATGAAACCGGTCGTGTAATTCTGGCAAACTCTGACCATTCAACACCTAATACTTGTTACCATAACTAATAAAACGATACTTCGATTTTTAATTTCCGCTTCACATAGTGACGTTGGTCTACGTAGACATCGTGTGGTGGTGTAGAATGGAGAATTCGCAAGTTTGCAAATCACAAGCGTTCGACGGTAGGAAACTTCTTTTTTAAACGCTTATTACGAGGCAGGATTGATTCCACGGGATTGGTTTAGATTGTGACAAAGTTTAGAACAGAACCACCAGCAAGCATACACATGTGTCCTCAGTAAAACGCTTCGATAGACGAGTCTCCGCTACATAGTAGAAGCACCTAGAAAAAACTAGCACTTAAGTACTTGACGAAGACAATTCGAATGCTAATTCTATTTGACCAAAATTTGTGCATTCAGAAAGAATTTGCCATAAATTTTATTTCGTATAAAAACTGCGCCGGATTTACGCTTTTGTTCGGACCTATAAGTAGGACATTTAATCGACGCAACTCAAATTTAAACATCCGCACATACACTTTTAAGACTACTGTGTTGATCGCTATGCTCCTGACTACATATTTCAAATATGTGGGAAAGATAAGTAAATTATGTTTATAAAAAGTAAACAACAATCAAAACTTATCACAGCTTTTGCTTTTCCTTAAACTGCTCTTCCAGGTATCTTTAAAAATAAGAAACAAACTCAAATTTCGCTCTTATCAGTCAACGTGAATGCAAAACTGCTAGCGGTTTTAAGTGACGTTTGACTTACAATAACCAATATCCCTGATCATTTAGCAATACCGGAAAAGTCACTCAACATTTTCAATACTTTCTGTGAGTTCAACTTAACCGGGTATAGTAATCTCAGGTTTATAAAATAAATTAACGGAACAGTAGCTGTCTACTCTTGATACGAATGGACAACGTGAACTTTGTACACGTAGGAACATCGATTCTACATAAAATGTTGATCACATACTTTTTATGTTATAGAATTGCTGATATTGATCTAATGCACAGGCAAATTCGGCCATAGCCTTAATAGTCAAACATGATGCTAACGACATTAGCTTTCAGATTTATAAGCTCACTGTGTTGTACAACAGGCAGCTTCGTCCGTGAGTGGCATAGTACGTACAATCGGGAACTAAAAGACAAGCTTCAACACCAGCAAGACGACGGATCAGAAGGGACTATCGGAATAGTGTGTACACACTATGAAAGAATGGCGCATGACAACGTACTGCCACCCAGTGTCTGTGAAGTCCATCATTCGTTTAAATGAGTGTACGTGTTTGTGGTCCTATGTTTTAGCATAACCTATATAAAAGTTCGTGCAACAAACAACTTTGCAGACCAAGCGTCTTCTGCGATCACAATGTTGCTCACACACGAACATACTAACGTACTGAAAAAATCACTCGCAGTATACCTAATGATACGCAGACTAGCAAGTATGTTTCTTTGCAAATCGCACTTCGGATGCACATAGTAACTTTCTCAGGACTCCAACAAGATTTGGGTTAACTTCAATGTTTTCATGTGATGTGAGCATCTCTAAAACTTTGCCTACATATATATACCGCCAAAAAATGTCAGCTGTTCACATCTGTTGATTTTCACACAGAAGACCGAATATGGAGCCACACAGCAAAGAGGCTTGTTTGAACGTCTGCTTGCGTATAACTGCTGCGGTCAATTATGAGTTACGCCGAGTTTACATCAAGCATCTCGCCGTTAATTGTCTGTAATGCAACATCAGGTCAAACCGAGTCAATAACATCCCGTGTACCTAATCGGTAGCTATTCAGCGTATGGTTACAACCACCAGTTCAACTCGGCAAAGTAATTGCATTGTTGTATATAATCTTACTGTGATGAGACGGTTCGCGTTTACTCTGCTTCCAACAATTTGAATTGGACTGAAACAGAACAGAGCAATTAGGGTGAGTAGGATCGGGACTGATTCGTTCAGCAAATTTCTCTGATTGTAAGAAACTCATTTCATCCGTAAAACTTGGCCATAATTCATGTTAACATAAGCTGACTGACTAACTGGAACGCACACTGTATCGAAACATTCGTTGCCCATCTTAGACGCACATTGTGCATCGATTTAGCTCATCTGTAGGATATTGGTCTATTCACACTTGACCACATTTCTGACAGTCACACACAAACCACTCTGTTACTGACCCCACTTGTTTACGCAAACTAAGGATATAGTGGCAAAATTTTGCCAGTCATTTTATACACACAGAATTTTCCGCCAATCCGGGAGTAGAACTTACCACGCACGATAACGTCAGTTCAAGTATAGCTTTTGTTAAATGTGCAATATCAATGATCTGAAAGTGGTGCATCGACTAATTAGACTGAGAATTCTTATCAATGTTCTCAAAAGATATCGTTGATGCAAAATCTTTTTGCTAAACGACTTGAACAACATCAGAAAATTTTGCTTAGCGTCCGTCTGCTGAAAAATAATCAATGTAATCCGAAAACATTCATATTATTTGAAGATATTATCGTATTCACGGGATTGACCAATCAAGATTTGGATACTTAACGAAACGAAGCCACCCTGAGATAACAAAAGCTCCGGTATAAAACAGAAGTTTACCAATTTACGTAGGTCAACACATGGTTGAAGTACTTCATAAGGTGGACTTTCTAACACATTATCCGTCGTTTTTTGTATCATGAGAAACCGCAGCTTATGATTTCTTGAGTTTCTAGTCATAGAGCGTATCAAACGGTTCGGCCTGTTCAAAATGCCTGGTTCCTTGTTTTAAGTTAACAAGTTCACAGCTTATTACCGGAGCGATAAGGATTTCCGTTTGTACTCTCTAGTCTCTATTGTGACCTGAGAAAATGCCGTGCAGGATTGTATCCGTAGGTGGAAAATGTATGAACGGAAGTGAAAAGCGAATTCCTGATGCTGACATTCAGTCACATCAATAGCGAACTCTGAAGCAGACTGAAACAGCGGTTCAGGCGTAAGCATTTCATGGTCACTTAGACGAAGCTAGAGGGGATGTTAGGAAGCTTGCAGCACAGATCGTATCTCACGTCTGTGCTCATCTTAAAACAATTTCCGATTGTACCAGATATTGACAGGTTGACGACAACAAAGTATAATGAGGGCAAACATTGTGAGAACCGTTTCATGGTCAACACAACCTTTGGGAGAATTGCAATGTCATTCGAACCCTTCAAAGCAGCTCCATTATTTGGGGGTATATAAAAGTGGTGTCGTTATGTCCCCTAGATCTCGTTCGCGTAGGAGAGCTAGTAGTTCACTGTCTCAAATATAGCTATGGGCAAGTCTTTTCAGCCGAACGTGTATGTTCCTCCATTTGTAGCAGTAATTGGCAGCTTTTATACAGACGAATCAAACCGCCTTGTAGGATTTCCACATCCAACCGGCGTGCTAAACTGGAAACAAATTTATGTAGTCAGCAGGATTGCTTCAACGATAATCAGTAGCTCAGAAACAATGCGAATGTGTAACAGCTGTCTTAAGGTGGGCCACTGAGAAGCACCGCAGTTCACCAGTCCGACAACCTTCCATGTACCTTGACGTTATATCTACAAACAATTAGATATTTCCTCAGCCGCCTTATCAAGTACTCATCGGAAATGGAATTTTGAAGATTGTTCAGAAAACTGACATGTCCAGATTTGTCAAATGTTCGGGGGAAAATAGCAACGGAAAATTGTGACCTTACGTCAAAAGCGCTTGTCTAAAGTCATGAGCGTTCAGCAAGATCATACCTTACAGAAGTTATCCTGGTCCTTATTTGGGAGTCCCAGATCTAATTCTGTAGCCCGAAGAGATTCATTTAGTTGGTTACCCGTTACTGTGAATGCTACTGTAAGAATAACTATTGATCTCCTGTTTGCGAAATGATCTTTGCATTCATCTTTTTGGACGGGTGTTGGTATTAACTTTTTCCATGTTTTCGACAGACAGTCAACTGAAAAGTAAACGATTAAAGCATGATGGTAACGGTTCTTCTAATTCCTCAGCACATCATTTCAAGACAACATGGGCCGTCGTATCTGATAAGCAACTTGTGACCTGATATCTTCTCTATTTTGATAATGCCTTGTTAAAGTGTAACTCAGACAATTCCGTTTTATTTCCCCCTATGTACCCATTTTTCACACGCCCTGTTCATCGTGAACATATCATTACCGTATAGCCATCTCGGCTTATCAACAATAACGAAGGGTTAAATCCACCCTTAGTGTGTTCTCCGACTTTGTCGCTGATGCGTCACTTTCAGCTTTTTAGCAGAACCGTTAACATCAATTTTTAATAGTTCTCTTTCCAGCCGACTGTCTGCCGAAAACGTGGAAACAGTTCATACTAACACCCATCCAAAAAGATGAATGCAAAGATCATTTCGCAAACAGGAGATCAATAGTTATTCTTACAGTGGCATTTACAGTAATGGGTAACCAACTTAATGAATCTCTTCAGGCTACAGGATTAGATCTGAGAATCCCTAATAAGGATCAGGATAACGTCCGTAAAGTATGACCTTGCTGAACGCTCATGACTTTTGGACAAGCGCTTTCGACGTAGGGTCACCATTTTCCGTTCATATTTTTCCC
>LUCH01006250.1:5965-31382 GCA_013368495.1 Paragonimus heterotremus
GATCCAAACTAAACAGGTTTGTTCCCGAAGGCCGTTGTTGAACCGGGTGACCGATACTATCCCTTGCTATTGTACTAAATCTAGTCCCAACTTTTGGAACGGGTTCGACTTCCACAGACCTACGGCGCTTCTTATGGAGCTCAAGCGGTTTACGCCTTAACTCAAGCTCCTCTGCCTTCAACGTCAGCTCTTCTTCCAACAGATCATCAGAAACCTCATCCGAAGCAGTCACCAGAGCGTGGTTATGCCGAACGCGGAAACCGGCAGATGAGTTGGGTACATTCCATTTTTGTCGGTAGAGCCGCCACATTTCCTATCGCTACCTATCAGCCGGACCGCCGTTTAGGCCAAAGAGCCCCAGACAAACAGCACGCGTGACTATCAACACCCCGTTGAGTAAAGAATGTGTCCGTACTATAAATTTGACAACCAAGCGCGGCTCAGTGATGGGCAACGATAAAACCGAATTGAGCTCACTCAAACAAATGGCCATTGGTTGGGTCGGAGCCAAACGACTGTTTGCGCATCGAGAAATGATCGAAATTATAAGCTGCACACGAAAAAATGTACAAATATGGCTTATTTTGGCACTTACAAATGTACAGGTTTCCGAATGAATAAGAGTGGGGGGACGGTTGCAGTAGCCGGCGTTAGAATAACGATGATTGATACAGTTTATTTTCAGGGTAAATAATAAAACACAGGGCCACCATTCAACACTAATCAAGCAGTTCACAGTAACCTCAGAAACAGTGCAACGGACCTTAGCAAAATCAACAGCGAGATTGTTCGGACGCGGCTACGGGCCTGGCCAAGGAATGCCGAATCACATTACAGGGTCCTACAGTCTCTCGAAAGTGTGCAGGCTTCACGTCAATCAACGTTAGCTATGTCCCGAACGCCGTGATGTTTGAGCACATAGAAAAGTTTTTTCAGCTAAAATTCGTTAAAGAGATAGTTTTAAAATTGCTTGAGCTTGTGTCGTGCACCATCCACACGAACCAACATATGCATGCAGTCGAGAGAGCTTTGGGAGCAATTGTTTAGCGGTCCTGTTTTGTGTCCGTTACACGTAGGTAGCGCATATGCGATGCAGGCTGCGTGATGTAGGAAGTACCATATCAAAGCGCGTCTGTTGAGGACGTGAAGTAGTCACCAGGAAGTCACAGCGGCGTCACGGAGGTTGGCGCCGGAAACGCGGGAGTCGGCCTTGTTGACCGCGCATATGACGAGCAAAACCAGTGGCAGGGTTTCTGCCCAGCGGATTACACGGATGGCGTCGAGGGCTGCTTTCAGCTGTCGACGAATACGTTCTACCGTATCGTTTGAGGCCGGATGATACGCTTTGGCGCATGTAAGATGGTATCCGAGCGCCTTCGGCGATTCCACATGAAACCGCTTCCGAATTTAGGGCCCTGATCTGTTGTAACCGTGGCCGGACGGCCGTGAAGTACAACCTAAAGCTCAACGAATACGCGCATTACGCCCCTCAAGCGGGTATCTGGTATGGGGACGGCCCCCGGCTAACGCCTGAGGCGGTCTGCCATCGTCTATGTATAGACCACGTCACTGGAAGTTGGCTAATGACCTACAACACGAACATGAAGGTGCACGAGCCAAGTTGTGATCGAAGGTTTTCGGCCAGTCAGGACCCTCACGTGGTGGTAAGGCTTATCTGGCCGAAAAGCTATGCAAGATGATATCAACGCTCAATGGCTCTTTCGCTTGCTAGGTCAGACGTACTTATCGGAAAATGTTTGGCCACATCCTGGGTGCCAGGATGGCGATGCTATGTGGGCTGTCGAACACGTGACGTCTACAGGCTGAAGGTACAATCGCACGGGGCGTCTAGCGGATGCGCCTCACGAAACTGTTTCAGATACCGTCTGTATAGGCAGGTCCACCAGGCGCAATGACGACTGCTGACGAGACGCATGGAAATCATCCTCCGTACGTTGTGTCAGCCATAGTTGATAAATCGATAATGTTATGGCCAATAAGCGCTGACACACTTGGTAGGACGTCAGCTACAAAGCTGTCACCGCCACAAACGTGTTGTACCTGCCCCGGAAATTGTGAGGTGAAATCCACATGGCTCACTTCATGGGACGCGTAGCGCATGAAACGATTACAGAAGGCAGATACTAACGTTTTGTTATCAGTGAAACTCACACACTGGCGACCTTCGTGGACGTACCTAAAGCGCCGAGCGGCCGAGTGGATACTTAATAACTCGTAACCCAATGTACTGTATTGGGTTTGTACGGGTAATAAGCGCCTGAAGAAAAATAACAGCAGTCTCCAGAATCCATCGACGACCTGTTAGATGACGACACCATCTGCTGTCTCAAGTGCGCCTACTACAATACCGGTGGTAGCGTTTACGTCGAAGTGGTGTGATATCCCTATAGCGGTCAGCGTGTCTTTTATGCGGATGAAAGTTTCAACATCTACTACCCACCGCTCAGTGTTGCCTTTAAAACGGACACGGAGCAGGTCGTTCATAGGTTGCATGAGTTGAGTGCAATACGGGGTGAATCTGCGGTAGTAGTTAATCATGCTTTCAAAAAGACGGACTTCGTAGGGCGGATGAGGTTGCGAATCGTATATCCACTGCCGGCCAGCTGGTTAGTTCTTTGCTGATCGACTTAGTGCCCCAACCGCTGGCTGGCCGGAAACGCTATTGTGTAACTTGACAATGACGTTGGATGCTACAAGTCGTTCACAGAGCAACCGCAGATGGTTCTGATGCTCTTTGGATGAAGAGCTTGCCATCAAGAGATCGTCGACATAAAGGTGAACGAAGTCCACACGTCTTGTGACATCGTCGATAACCTGACGAATCGTTTAAATGGTGTTCCGGAGACCAAACGATTTGCACAGTAATTTCACTCGAGCCGAATGGTGTAATCACTGTTACCTTGGCGATAACGCCGGCAGCAGCTGGTATTTGGTGATGATCGCAAGATGGATTGAGCTTCAGGAACATACTGGTGACTATGAGGTTGGCAAAATGGTGTACCCATTTGGTACCGTGGCGTTATTAAGCGCGCGGTAATCTCTATCTGGACGACAGCTTCCGCAATTTTTCCCCACCATACAGAGGGGCGAAGCCCGTAGGCTATCCAGTGTGAGAATTATGTCACGTCAAAGCATGTGCCCGAACTCGGCGCACGCTATCTTTAACATGTCTTGCAATAAAACGACGGGTCTCAGCGAATACCGGCAGGCCATTCGTGACGGTGTGATGCTGCATTCGCACTAGTTACGGAGGCGGCGTAGTTGGCTGGATGAACACAGGGGCAAAATTGTCAAAGAAAGGGGCTTAGGTATTCGTGACGCCTGTGCGAGATACGGCAATAATTGCAACCACGGTGGTCAAAGCCGCGATAACAGATATGTTCATCTTACGGTTGACTAAACAAGGGTGCCTTGTGCGGGTTAATATCTCAAAGTGCTCCACAAAATCGATATCGGTAATTGACACTTGGCCGTCTGCTGTGGTAAAAGCTCACTGGAAGGTACGGCGAAAGCCTTAATCCAATGTACTTGAACGCTGGTCACAAACCGCAATGGGTGTGTCATTGACTTCACGTAAGGCCGACTGCGTCTGCGCGTGTCGTTCGAGAGACTGCTGTAAAACGACGTTGAGGCAGCAATTTATGGCTTCGCGGTCTTGGATGGAGAACAGGCGACTTGGGAACCAGTAACGTCGGTTGACGCGAAGTGCTGACCGACTGATCTTCCTGATCCACTTTGAGGAGGGAGCAGCGACTGCGACAGAAGCAAGTATGACTACCAAACTGCTAGCGGCGGCAGCAGTGGTCATTGTTGACACTCGCCATAGCCACTCGTCGCCATCTAGAACTTGGCCGGAATATTCTCCGCAAATACCGTCAATTGGTTGATTTCAGGCAGTGGAAGACAATCAATTCTGATGAGCTTTTGTTTCATCTAGGCTCTGCGGTCTTGACAGGCATTCCGGACGTTGCGAAGTATTAAACGTTTCAGGTGTTTCCGTTGCCATTTATATAGTTTGTCACCCCTCTTTCTGCCCATTTATCGCTGTCTGGCGCAGTTGCAAGATGTGTTAGAAAACTCTTCTCAGACGCCTCTGGTGCCTAAATTTTCTATTTGGTCTCTATGTATAAGACTTTCACTCATTCTTGCAATTTAACTTTACTTACTCGCCTTTATATAGTGTTTTACTCGTTGAGAAGTCACTGTGTGACCTGTTTGCTCTGATTTTGCGTGATACACCGGGGGTGAAACACTGCCGTTCTGTTTGCATCATTAAGGGGATTCGTGATATAACTTCCCATACTAATTTTATAACGTTTGCTCGACTCAAAGCAGTCGACATGTGAACTGAGGCATATTTCACTGTTAATACTGAGTGCTGCAAAATAGTATGGTAGAGCCTTCGAACAAAGTTATGTCCTGTATCAGGTGAACGTTATTTTGCTGCGCATTGCTGGAAAATTGTTCGGTCGTCACAATCATGACATTTCTAAGCACTTGACCAATGTGCTTCTATATAGTTTTTCACGATTATATGGTCAGGCTGAGACGGTGTATACCTCAGATTCTCCTGTTCCCTGTGTTCGCGAGGTTTTAAGACCCAGTGTTCTCGACCAATTCCCAGCACTCCCATATGAATCCTGCACGTACAAATTTAAGCCTATGATCCACGGTCCAGTTAAATTTATAGGCGGTGACCTAGGTGGTTACCTCTGTTGGCTAGAAGTGGCAATCCTATCTTGCATTCGGATGTGGGCATGCCATTAACCATCCCACCGGTTTGTCGCCGCTCGCGTTTTTTGAAGGACACTGTTTCGTTTGCAAATGTTACCCCTAATGGTGTCATTACTGACCATTTTCCTTGCATCGTTTTAAATAAATTTCACTCTTACCTCGGATTATACGGTTGAATGCGCCCTCTTTGTTAAACCTACTGAGACTTTGTCACTCATAATCAGTTGTCGCAGTCCTTTTTGTGTCTGAAGTTACTACACTCAGCGGTGAATCTAACACGGCGCACTTATCAAGAATGATGGCAGTGTTCGCCATTTTCCGCTGGATGCATGCCCTGCTTGTAGATCTCCACATTCTGGTACATCGTTTCGTGTCGTATAATTGTTCGTCACTTTAAGCGGTTCGTCGATGAGTGAAATGTTCCCGATTTACTCTGTCGCGGCTTTCGACGATCAGGGTCAGGAAGATTGTGCCGTCCGTAATTCATCGTAGGTGTAAGATGACACCGCAGTCTGGCCAAGCATATCTGGCTTCTCACTCAGTGGCAGCGTTAGATTTCACCCAACACCGCCAACTGGAACTTCGCGATTCCCTATGACCCTTATCGCCTTGAAGGCTCTCCGTTGTCCTGGCCAGCTACCCAAGTTGTAATCCTCTTTTTAAAATTACTTATTCCATCGTGTTCTCCGTGACTTCTGTTCATATTTTGGACATACTTCATTAGCACTCGTATGGCGTCACACTTTGCGTCGAATTATTTTGCGCTGGCGTTCAACCGTCTTATGATATACTGAATGATTTGAAGACGTTGGCGGTTTTTGTCGAAATACGGGATAAACTTGCGGTGTTTTGGAGCTATTCTACGGCGTACTGAGTTAACTTACGTTTTGGTACCCTCTTGTTGTGTTTACGCTGAGCGAAGTGGATCAGTGAGATGATTTTGGCGATACATGGTTATGGTAACTTAAGGTTGCTTGTGTTTCAAAGGTGTATCCCATAAAAATATACTTTGGGATCAGTCAATAAAAGGTACACTGGGTTTTGTGTAATCTTTACCTACTTGTACTAACAGAGTTACGTTAAATAAGCGAAATTTCAACGGCGAAAACTTTTAAAATATGTCAGCTCACCAATTTTACTGCCGACGTGCACCAAGTTAAGGAGCCCCAGGTACACGTGTAACATGCAGGTGGGCCGTTTCTCTTCTGGTTGTCACTTGCGCCTACGGACCAACTGTGTAGCAGCGTGGAGACAGCAGAAGACAGCGTTCTTCCGAAGTAGGGGTTCTAACGACAGTCCCGTAAAAGGAGACAACAAGAAGCAGCATGAGTCAAAGGCCCGGTAAACCATGCACACGAGTTACGCAAACGAAAAGAAAAACGGCGTCAACGACACAGCACCACGCCCTAGTACATAATTCAAATTCAACCCGTGCGCGCTAGCTGGTTACTACCGCACGTTACACAGGCAATAAATACCAGACGCGAAATAAAAATAGAATTAATTGAGAAAAACCCTGTGCATATTGAGGGATAGTTACAGTATTTCTCGATGAGCGCTGAACAACACCGAAATGCAGACCTAGCTAGGAAGGTTCATCATCTGGCAGCAGAACGCTGGGAGGTGCGTGAGGCGTCACTGGCGCACACAGGACGACAATCATGCACACAAGCAGATGCGATCGCATGTAACAAGCAAAAGGCAGGCGTAGATAATTATGATTCTCATATACGACGTGGGCTGGGACTTTCGGGAGAGTTTTGTACGTTGTACAGCAGGCAGACCTGGGCATTTATCAGATAACTGGACATAAACCACGGATTCAGCAACCGATACACGAGGTTGAGAAGGAGACCTTAGGTTCCCGGATCCAGTCGGTTTTTCTTGTTCAGTGTCAAGCACACGTCTGTTGCTGTGAAAGGCAATAACTGAAAACATGGTTTTGCACTGCTCTTGGGGATCACAGCAAGCACGTCAAACAGGGTAAGATTACGTGTATGATGGGTTTTTTGGTAAACCAGACTCGAGCAGTGATTCAAAGCGATCTCTAGAATTGCCGCTAACGACCTCAGAAGTAAGACTGTTCCAAGGGTTAATAACCCTGTAAGAGAAGAGTTTATGTCTAAGGGAGGTTCGAGGAGGAGACTTGAAACGCTTCCTGTTAAACCTCGCCGGTCGTCCTCAATCGCTACGATAAGGAATCGCTCAACTAGACCTACCCAAGAGAAGTGTGTTTCAGGTCTAAATCACCGCGGAGTTGTCGAAATTCAGGCGGATATAGACCAAGAATTTCAAATCGGGACTTGTACGCGACATTTCTCAGGATCCTGACTAGTTTGGCAACTGCGCTCCGAACTCGCTCAACAGCGATTCTCTCCCTAGGCCGACATACACAACCCAGTTAGCATACTTGGGCAGCGGTCTAATATAAACCCCGTAAGGCGCTTGAAACGCTATTTAATCTAGCCGGGGAAAAGTGCAGTTTAGAATCCTGAGGGTGGCAACCCCCTTTTAGCCGCCATCTCGTCGCCATTTGCGAAGGATGAGTTAGAAAACAACCGGTAGCGCATACCTTTCTCCCAGTCGATTTTCATCATATCTTCTGTGTTGGGCACGAGAACACTGTCAGACCTTTTACCGATTGGTATCTGCGTACGCCTATTGTCATTTGGTGGGAGGCTCCAGTCGTCTGACCAGTGTGTGAGCGCGTCAAGATCAATCTGTAGTGCACCTGGATCAGCAGCATTCCAGATATTCAGGTCGTCGGTATATGGGAGGGTGTTGCTGAAAATATTTTCCGAACGGTCATTCATGTAAATAAGGATTAGCAGAGGGCCTATCACTGACCCTTAGGGGACCTTCATAGAAGTGAGTGGGGGAGACGGAAAGCTCCATCCGGCATTAACTCTAAACGTTAAGTTATTAAGAAGGAAAGCCATCCAGCGAAGAATCACAGCTTGAATACCACAGGTTTCCAGCTTGTGTTTCAGGGGACCATGTTAAACACAACCACGAGCCTCGGCAAAGTTAAGGAAGATAGAATCTGAGATGAGGTAAAAATACTAACATAACATGCAATAACAACACGCACACGCGCGAGCGACTCTAAAAGGGCAAGCAAATACTGCGTGGATGTTTAATTTAAAGTTTCTCATATAATTCTTACTTTTGACAACCTCTATACTGTACAGTCTGCTTATATTTTATTTACATTCCCGTCTCTGTAGAAATATCCTTATATAACAAATTATGATGACCAAAACCGGCCGTCAAACAAGATCGACTGGTGTCAAAACCGCTTGTTCTAGCTCTAAAGTAGATACTGAACGACCTAAGGGCAAATTCTCTAGGCCCAAAGCTTGCGAAGGCTCTTCCAAAGATGCTGCCTTTAAAGGGGGTGAGAATAAACTGATGGTTCCTACCGATGTCCTATAACTAAGAACTGTTCTATCCACCTAGACAATGTATTGGCGGAGTTATTTGGTAAGGTACATAGACTGGAAGCTGAAGTTGCCCAAATGAAAACAAGCTATGCCACATTTCATTCTCTAAAGGCGAATCTTATCTCCCTATCTTACATCTTCAAAGTGTCGGAAAGTCCCAAGATGGATAACTTAGAGAGCGCAAGCATGCTTCTCAACACGTTGACAACAGAAATCACAAAACGGATGCGTTGTACATATAAAGCCATCTTATTAAACGTGCCAGATTAGCTTCAGTTCGATGGCATGAAAAAGCTACTCACGAGGATTACTAATATAGACCCGACATCATAAACGTGCGTTCGTCTTCGTAAGGAGACTCAAAAGATCCACTGCCCGCTTTTGTACAAATTCCAGAGCGAAACAATCGCGATACAATTCCTCCAATGTCAGGACCTTATCAGGTCCAAAACCTCCCTCAAACTGATAAGAATTATGCAGGACAGAACGCCACTTGAGAAGGAATGTCAAAATCGCTTATTGCGCAACGCTGTCACCTCCAAGCGTGTGGCTCGTGACAGATTCAAACATGGTATGACGGTGTCCAAGGGCAATGAATCGGGCTTAGCTAAATGTGTTGCTTCGTCCTGTTGCATCACACCTGAGTATGCCTGTGTTCCTTTCGAAAACATCAAGGACACAACGGAGGACATCATACTCGCCGGCATGGTAAATTTAACAGTAGACCTTGACAGTTCCAGCAACCCGCCTCACAAAATGGCGGCCCCCGTTGAGCATTCAACGTCCAAACAACAGCATGTAGATAAATGTGCCCATATTGAGCCAAATAAGACGTCTAGATCTCAACCTGTCGACGCGGTAGCTAGATCAGACAAAGTTAGGCTCAGACCATATACCAGTCAGACACACGCCGGCATTCCAAATTTGAACTCATCCCAAAGGGACCCAACAACCGGCCACCAGAGGAGCACGGGCTTCGATAAACCCTCCTTAATTCACAATCCCACGAGTCGTTCGTGCTTACCTACTCCGCACTACAAGGGAAAAAATGAGCATGCAAACCCATACCCACGCCCAAGGGGAAAAAGGATGTATTTATTACCAACACCTAATCTCCGGCTTCTTCCCAAAAATAGCAGTCTCTCGCGTGAAATATCTTCTAAAGCAAGACAACCTGAACCCCACTATTTCTACCAGAGTTACTTATCCCATGCTTAACGCCTCTTTTAACACGAATAGCCCCCACAGTATTAATGCTCACATAAATGCAACCCGTGATCCCTTCTCTGACAACGTGCATGTAGATATGACTAATCCATTTCAACCTTACCCTTTTTTACCGCGTGACACTATTCAAACCTCCCCTGTACAGTTCACTTCCCATACCCCCATCGCTCCGTCACACCTCACTGACACTTATCCAACACTTTCTGTCGTGGATTCAGAAAAAGCAGGCTACATTCAATTAGTCATCGATGCGCTCTCCATAACCGTATCAGACCAAGCGACTTCACCAAAGTCTCTGAACCACAAAGACCCTTCTGTTTTGGACATTTTTTAATGTCTAAAAATGACGTCGAATAAGTAACATGCACTAAGTTTATGGTTTTTGAATGCACGCTCACTAGTCAATAAGATGCATATTTTTAGATCTTCCATCTTCTTATATAGTCCTTGCATTATTCTGATCGCTGAAGCTTGGTGCACCGTTGAGACTTCAAACGCAAAACTAAATGTTATAAGTTATCATATGTTCCGTGAAAATTGTGGTGTCGCATGTAGCGATAGATGTCAAATTTACTTAGGGAGACAGTATTCTGCAACCATATTTGACGAGTCGTATATTGATAGAATTGATGACTCATCGTGGAAGGCAGTGTCAACTGAATTCTGTGAACTACTCTTAGGATGCGTTTACAGAACAGTTAACGCCACTCATGACGACATGACTAACCTTATTCATGGACTGAATCACATATCAACATTGCCCACACAATACAAAATAACCAGTGGAGATTTCACTATGCACAATACTTCCTGGACCTCTTTCACAGCCCCTGCAAATCAAGCAGAGTTTCTCGCATGTGTCCAAATAAATGGATGGTTTCAGCAGGTTTTAGCACCTACCAGACAAGACCACACTTTAGATCTCATTTTTCCAACAGGTATCTCTTCTGCTAAAGTAACCGTTCTAGAACAGTTTCCAGAAAGTGATCACAACGTGGTCAACCTCATGTTTGACCTAAAAGCTGTAAAATTGTCGAAAATGATGAGTTATCGCCAAATAAAATTAATCGACTGGAACATGTTCGCCAGTTTGTTGATGTGCTTAGTGTGGAACACACTTTTATGACCTCTGTCCCCAGTGCTACAACCGAAGTATTTACTGAACACTTCAGATTTTGTATGAATATCTTGGCCCCGGAAAGATCAAAACGCCTAGTGTGTGTGGTAAAAGCAGGACCCTCAATCCAAAGGAGCAATGTAAGCTCAAAAGTCTGAAATCACGACACCAAATAACACATGAGTTCTCCCTTATTGTTCAGACGCGTAAAATGTTTGACACTATAGAAAACAGAACCAAAATGCTCCACCTAAATGAGTAAAAACGTGGGCTGAACAGCAAAGAGCAGCTGTGAGATGATGCAGTTATTGAAACGCAGAGACTGTATAAGAGGCCCTACTATCTCAATAGTTACACCACGGAACAAAGCTACCGTAGATGATTCTGTAACAGTCTGCGAGGCCTTCAATTCATATCTTGCTTCTTCCTTCAACATTGAGGAAAATATATCACCTCCACCTCTCCCTGTAAAAACAAACATGTTCCTAAGCGACGTTACTGTTGACGCAGTAAAAATACGCTCTCAGTTAGCTACTATCAAACCTTCTTATCTTCCTGGTCCAGAGGATATTCACCCTGTCGGTAGAAAACATGAAGGGTATGACATTCCTATTCTTCTGCTTAAGATTTATACACATTCTCTATCATTAGGCTCCTTCCCTCTTCAGTGGAAAGTGTCTATAATTCAGCCCTGTTACAAAGGTGGCTCGCAACAAGACATCAACAATAACCGTCCCATTAGCCATTCTTCAAGTAGTTCTAGAGTGTTGGATATATTCAACATCACCCTCGGTGTATACGGTCTATGTTTATTGTCGTTTTCCCAATTTTGTCACATACCTCTCATGTCGCTGTGAACAATTATCGCGTTTTATTTTCCATGTCGTGTTTTGCGACGACTATTAACAGCATTCCTTGCACCGCTGCAGCCATAAATTGTCAAAAGAATGCGTAACTGAGGCCTCTGTAATTAACGACTGTTGGTCAGTATTTTCACCGACGTCAGAATTCAGCCAGACTGTACTTTCTCTTATTTATCATCGGATGCTTTTTTAACGTGTAGACAACCAAGTTTTACTCCATATGTTCCAGGATTATCTGAGTACGCATTGATATCGTATCTTGGAATGTAAATCGTCTTGGCTTATGGGGACTCCGGGTTCGCGGAAAGGTCTATTGTACGTCATTTCTTGTCTATCGTTTAGAAGAGGTTTGCGTTTGCCAGGAAGCACTCTGGGTCACTATCTCGATCTAGTCGGCAGGTAGTTAACTCGAACGTACGGGAGGTTTTGTGGCGCGAACGTAATCCATGGGACTGTATGAGACGACTGTCGGTTGCTTTCTTACACACGGACTGCCACTATGGCTAAGTTCAATTATCGGTAGCAATCAGTAGGTTTTCCAATTTATCGCTCACCCATCTCCACTCTCTGGATTTGCACCTCAAAGTTTCCCCAGTTCAATGAATTGTATAAATAGAAAATATTGAGGACATGTTGGAGTAAGACGGTTGCGATATATATATTACATTTTCAGTTTGTCGCCAATGTAGGAACATGGCTGCTCCTCAGGTACCACTGCGTAGTCATAACCGGAAGGAGAAACTCTGTGAACCAGCACGTCAAACTGTTTGCCACCTCATATCCCGCTTAACCGTTGTAGATAGTACAATATACTCGGATTCATTGTCAAACATTGCTGATTCTGATCCACTCAGAGAATGAAATCGCCATCTTGGTCCCGTTGACCTGGCCCATAAAGGTCTTAGTATGCAGTATGCGTTCACACTAATAGCTCTTTCAACCTTACTCACCCAAACTACAAATAACATCTGTAGGGGATTGGAACTTTTCTATCTAGAATCACGTCTGTTCTCCACAATAATTAAACCTGAAAACCAATTAGTAGACAAAAACGTATATTGCTAGTAGGCCGGGAACTCAAGCCGTAAGCAAAGCACAACTGAGGCGAAGCGCGACAAACCAGAAGCTGGCCACCGGAATTTTTTAATGTGGACTGTGACCTTGGACGGTCGAACAAACAAAAAAATGCAGACATGCAAACAAGCATTATCAACAGTTTCATCAGTCAAAATAAATAGCAAGACAGGCGGAATACGCGGCAAACATGTGTAAATTTGTTGATCCACGAACTGAGAAAATTTGTCCCCATCGTTTGCGTTCCATACGTTTTCCCACTAACCTGGCACTTGGTCCCACTACCTCACCCACCCTGTTTTTTTCTGTTGAATTAACGTGTCATTAAATGTCCGCGGCGCGGGTGGCCATTCTTGTTCTAGTCTGCTGGCGTGATGGTTTACCTTTGACCATGTTGTTGGGAAACTGTTGATCATGCTGAACGAGACTATCGTGGCAAACGATTGAAGTTTGCCTTTTGTAGTTACTGACACATTTCTTTAACAGTACCGTAGAAATTGTTGGATCCAACCTCGTTCTCATTTCAGGGATCCGCTATTGGGCTACGTGTAACTCACCAATAAGACGTGAATCGTTACACCAAGAGTGTCTCTAAACGAATGGGTATGCAGTATAGGTTCACAATAGTAGCTGCTCCATCTGATTGACTTAGACTATCAATGTCCCGCAACACAGAATGCGTTCACACTAGTGGCTACTTCAACATGGTTCACTCAAGCTATGAATAACGTCTGTTTACGCAGCATAGGTCCACACTGGTGGATGCTTAAACTCCATTTAACTAAGCTATGAACAACATCTCAGCATGCAGTATACATTCACACCAGTAGCTGCTCCACCCGATTGACTTAAGTTATGATCAGCGCCCGAGTATGCACTATATGCTCACACTAGCTGCTGCCACTCCCGAACCACTTATACCATGAGCAATTTAGGGGAAAAACATATGCGGAAAGTGATGAAAAACATGTATTTGGAGCGTTTGGGGTACATGATAATCATCATCTTCGATTACGTTGATTGTCATGTTGGTTGCAGTATTTTTCTGCACAGCTATAGACGATTGGACTTTTCAACATCATAGTTTGACTAACTGAGAGGTATACTTGTCGGTTGATCGACAGGCAGCTTGAGTTCACCTGTTTCCGTATACTGCTCCGCGTGAAAGCCATGCGACCTAGATCTAGTTGAGAACAATGCAGTAAAGTGTATAGAACTTACTTGTGAAGATTCCCGGTGATAGAATGGGACATGATACCCGTTTCTAATGCCGTTCCATATACATCGAAGATGGAAACAACCATATAATAGCGCCATTTCCAATCACTTCTGAAAGCAACTTTTTATCGACCAGTTTTTACCTGAAATATTGCAAACAGAAAAATGGTGAGAATATCGTATGGTCAAAGAGGCTGGAAATGTTATATGTTTCACTATCAAATATGTTAGTGTTCTCGTTGGAATGCAATGCCAATACTGTATGTTCGCACATTTCCGTTTCGCAAAACGAAGCACTCTCAGGCTATAGGATGAGGCATTTCACCTCGAAAATTGCGATGACCGCATTTATAAGACTTGAAAAAGTGAGCTGACGCCACTGACGGATTATATTCGAGAAAATGGTGGAAACTTTTTTCATCATGAAACTAGTACTTTTGGGACTTATTTAATATATTTTCATTTTTCCATCAACGCTGTTTATTTACAATTGATGTACTGTACGTAATATGCCTGGAATTTCGCTCTTAAAATTCAAATTCAAAAATCGGGGATTAGCTCCGAAAGGACCGTTTCGCTTTTTTAACGACCTTCAAGCTGAATCCCTTGAAATGGATAATTGCCGTGGTAGATACTCAGTTTTGGATGTATGTATCAGTGCGCATAAATGGCATCTGCTAGTGTAGTGGTTTAATAATTCGAACGATAAAAACGACCAAAATATAGTAATATCAAAGAGGAGTCGTAACAATAACGGGTAATCTCAAAAGATGAGCCTACAATTAAATCGGAGGACGTATCAGTGAATCAGGAACGGCTCGTTTATAAGCCACGGTCCGCTGGTGTAAATGTACCACCACAAATCGGAAGACGGCGGCAGAGTTGAGGTTCGTTAGACGGCCGATAGATAATCCTACGCGCGACGTAGAATGACGAAGGTTTGAGCGTCGTTAGATCAGCTGATACGCGGAGCTAAAGGATATTTCGCCGTGCAATCACATCATCAGCTCAAAAATCCCACAATTGTAGAGGGCAGAGACAATACGCGGTAATTTCCGTTCATTCGTCTTTACGATTCAATTAAAAAGTGACGGTGGGGGTTTTAAACAAGTGTAAAGATGAAGTTAACAAAAGGGTTTATACAAAATGTGCGAAAATTCGTTATGAAGTATAACTGTGAATTATGGACATTACAACCTCACGTTGAAATCGGAAAGCTTGGTGTCCAAGCGTTGAAGGCCTAGGGGTTATTAATATAAAATTCTGGACATTTTTGTTCATGACGGCTTAATGCCGCTCTTGGTTGGATCTGATGTTCTCCGCGTTAGAGTCCGACATCAACCGTGTTGACGTCTTACCCAAAATAGGGAGGAGTGACAATGAATGCTAACCGTAGACCGTGAGTTCCTGAGCTGTCACGTTTGAGGAAAATATTATCCTAGAAGAAGTCGTTTCAATAGTTTGGTAGATAATGCAGAAGTTGACATCGTCGAAAACCTGCACCATGACATCATATCTGTTTGTTCTAGCTGAACATTAATAGAAAACCACCTTCTCGTAATTATTTTTCGGAAACTGGTATGGCTGATGCTGTTTTGGCCGGTGGCGTGAGTGAATGCTATCACAATAATGCTGGGGTTATTTTTAATGTACCTTTTCATTTTTGTCACTTGATTTTCTATTTTAATTCCAGTCGTTTATTAATTATTTACAGGAAATGGATCATGTGCTTTTCAAGGCGATGTTTGAGGATCGCGAAGTTTGCACTTTCTCACAGTTTCAGGAGTGTCTTTAGAGGTACGTACACGAGGTGGTCTTTATTTACGTTTGTGGGACGAGCCCTAGGTCGGAAACTGCTTTGAAGTATGTGTGCCTCATAATCGCCTTCCGATCAAAATGGCATCTTTCGGTATACGTGACCCATTACTCAGCTGATCTGTTTCATACTTTGTAGACCGCACACAAACAGTGAAAATAGGAGATAACAGCTCAACGCCCCGATCAGTCACCAGTGGGGTGATTCAAGCAAGTGTCCTGGGACTGTTACTCTTTCTTATGTATATAGACGATGTATGTAAAGTTATCAAACGAGGCAAACTATTCCTATTCGCTGATGACATCAAACTTGTCTATACTTTTCTTCCTGGCGATCTCAATTCTTCTTTAAGAGGACATCATGTCATTAGAGTCATGGTGTCAAACTTGGCCGATGGAATTCTCAGCCAATAAATCCACCGTCGTACACGGTTGTCATATACCATTGGACTTTATAAAGCTGGATGGTTATGGTATTTCAACTGCCAACTCAGTCCGCGACTTGGGTTTACTTTATTCAAACTCATTCAATTTCCTGAACATATATCTTTCCCAGTAGCTAAAACTAGACGAACGATTGGACACATTAAACACTCATTCTTCCTTCCTGCAGCCCAACTTCATCTTTATAGGCTGTGCGTACGACACCAGCCTGAGTACTGCACGTTCATATATGGCCATTTGCACAAGTCTGATAGGCTAGCTCTGGACAGTCTCCAGTGTGCATTCACGAAAGGTTTAGTGGGTTATCCGTCTTCTTTGAACTACAGAGAACGCTGTCAGACACTTGAACTGGATCCTCTTTGGTTACGGCGTCTCAAGCTGAACCTTGCGCTCATGTATGATCTAGTTTATAGCGAAACATCTGCTGTCAAACTCGCGATCTGCCTACAGTATAGCTTAAACTACAACCTCAGGAACAAAGAGTTCACTTTGACAACTCTTAAATACCGTAAACAACTTCGTTCAGAATTTTTCCCAGTGAAATATACCTACATTTGGAACAAACTCCCACATGCAATTAGAGCCAGTTATAATATACATCAATTCAAACGGAGCTTGAAAACTTTCCTGACATTAAGGAACGTCACGTCGATTTTCAAACTCTGCTTGCCTGAAGACGACATCTTTGAGAACTGACCTAACAACATCTAAACATGTGATCTAATCTGAAAACATCCGAGGGTAAACCTACGCCACATGATTCAACGCCACACACACTTCGAACTGATCAAATCTAGCAACTTCACCATTCGAGGTATTTATCGGTTTCGAAACTTATTATTTCTCCAGCAGGATAGATGTGCCCAATTCTGCCCAAAACCTGCAACTGAACAACAAAACCATAGCCAACACACACCGTTAGTAATAACCAAACCATCCTGGTACACTCTTACTACATACTTAATGATTATCTGTTGTGCATAGCTATCAACCACTACGTTATAGTTGTGCAACTTAAAACAGTTTGGAGAATATATACAGCTTAACCTGTTCGCCTCATAAGAATACATATAAATATGTGCCTCTTCCTATTCTAACAGACCACCTGATAATCTTCCGGTGTTCCTAAACGTCTTTTCCATTCAACATACTAAATGAACATCGGAATTCGGCTGTAGTCACATACTAGGAAAATCTGTGGATCGATCGCTTTTCGCGTTATACGACAACACTTGCTCGTTAGAGGTATATATTTTACTAACTAACACAAAATTATAGTCTATATAAAAGATTTGGACAGTAAATGTCAGATTCCATTATTCGTCTTACCGCGCATGATCATTTTATGTTCTCATGTTTATCACGTGAGTCTGCCTTCCATTCTTGATTCCGCGATAAATTCTAACACCAGACAACATTCCATAACGTCCGAGAAAAAAAATCCCGTATTGGTTGGAAAATTCGCGAGGTCTGTGACAATCCGTCTATTTTAATGAAATAACTTAGTCCAGTCCAGAAGATCGTTCATTTCTCCGAAAACCTTGGGACCTTCCTATATTCCTTCATCACAAAAATTTCTACACATTTTTCCGGAACCGTCTTAGTCGAATGGTGGCGAAATTCTTCGACTGTTCATTTTCTCCATCCTGAAAAATCTTTTTTCTGGCATGACCTCGAACCTGAGGCCAACGTTGATCTCGTGAAGCAAAAATGGATGTAACTACTCATCATTTTTTATCGAACATTGGAAATTTTGAGAACCATCGTTTTAGAAGCAAGCGAACCAACTACCCCTTCATAAACTAGAATTTTCCTGCATTAGTATGCCCGTTTTGTTACTTTATTTCCATAATTGGTGTATTGTACGATTAAAAATTATGTGTACGTTAGGGGTTTCACGTTAAAAAGTGCGTGTTGATCACGCTTATCTGAACGTGCTTCTCATAGACGCGTTGAGAAACACTATTATCATTATTATTATTATTATTATTATTATTATTATTATTATTATTATTATTATTATTATTATTATTATTATTATTATTATTAGGTAAGATGACATGGTTTCCCGAAAACCGCGCAGATTTATTATCAATGTGCGAAGTGCAAAAGGCGTATGAATGCATGCAGCGGAGTGCAGCGTGTTTAGTGGGTTAACTGTTGTTAGTTTTAACGAACAAGTTCTCGCGACACATGTTGCAGATCACCATTTCATCTGGCCCGACGAGATGTGTGTCTGATTGTGAGCTGTTCCGAGTTGGAGCACAACCACCCTCTCAGTCGTCTGCTATATGAGTCCTATCCTACGAATCGTGGACTAACCGTTAGTGAATCGAACAAATGCAGTAGTCTGTTCCAGTACAATACGCCAACTGCTGACATTAAGCAGTATGTAGCAGATGTTTACGGGAAGTCTATCACAGCCGCTGACGTTGGAAGCATCCGCCGCAAGTTGAAGCCTGCAATGTCAAGTGAGTTTGTTGCGTAAGATTGGTCACTGTATGTTAGAGAACCTTGATAAGGTGCTGTCGGTGATTAGTGCTATAGGTGTGGTGCGCACTCTGAGGGATGAAGGCAACAGATATACGTACATCTGCTTCGCCCAGTGAATGTATATTGAACTGTTCCGACGTTTACCACGTGTTGTGAATGTGGATGGAACTTACGGGACAAACAGGCACAAGTATGTCATTGTATATTCCCTCATACTTCGGAAGTTGAAAATTATATTAGCTCCTAGTGACAGACGGTATGGGGCACGGCTGATCTGTGGCGTACGGGTACGTTGGTGGTGAGAGGTATGCTTCACTACGTAGACTGTTCGAAATTACTCGGGAAATGATGGGCGAGCCGATTGCGGTGAAAACATTTGTCATGGATAAGATGGCTGCGTAGATGAGGGCAGCCTATGTAGCGTTCGGCTGCGACATCCCGTTGTGTTACTTTCATGTACGCAAGGCCGTGCGTAAGCATGTATGTGGACAAAATTCGTTGTTAAAAGGCAAGCTCATTTCGCAGTCGTTTTCTCTTCCACCGAATGGCTAGGGCCGAAAATGAGAAAGAGTAAGTTGCACTGTTACACTGTTTACCGTAGGTTTAAACGTGATCTGTACACCATCGGCCGAACGGATAATCAGCTTCTGAATTATTTATTGTGTAATTGGCTGTGCGTCGAGACGAAGTGGGCCCTCCGTGCTTAAGGCGATGTTGTCCACATTGGCAATCGAACAAATGATAGGCTAGAGAACGCAATCGGACGGTTGTGGAAGAGAACCCACTCAAGAGATCCTAGCCGTCACCGATCAGATACTATGGACCCACAATGAGTGGCTGTCACGGGAGAATGAAATACAAACGACCTATGGGTGCGACCGCCGTGAGGTTGTGGAGGTTGACTGGTACATGAAGAACATTCTTCACAGAATGAGCACGTTCGCCAGTCACCTGGTCCAAAAAAATCTCAAGGGACGGACTCCACGACTCCCATTCAAAACGGTGTCTGAATGCAAGGTAAGCGCTTCTCTAGTGATCACTTTGAACATTGCAGTTTCACGTGCAACAAAATGGCGACGCTTTCGTCGTCGATGGCGTACACGTCACATGTGAATACACTTTATGCCGTACAATGTGGCTTCTATGCATTTACACTCTGTCTGTGTTTCGTAAACATCTCTATCCCTACAGTAAGGTCGTGTTTAGCTTCCATTTCCCCTCACAAAGATCACGCCCCATTAAAGAGCGGTGGCTGGCAGAGTACAACTTGCTAATTCGACGGTTGGTAGGCCTACAGCTTCGGTCGGTTGCTGCAGACAAGCTTAACTGTCACAATGAAGCCCCGCATCACGTACTCGAAAAACTGCATGATTGTAACAGCCGCACGGCGTTGACTTGCTTTGACCAGTAAGATAGTGGAACGAGCCAAGACTGGCTTGCCTTTATACGACTTCCCCATAGGTTCAGCTACAAGCGGTAAGTAGCCGAGGTAAGTAAAGAGTCCTAAAACAGAATAGCCGTATGGACACTGCGATGATCCTCACAGGGGGACAGTTAATGCTATGACGCAGGTCAGCTGATTTTTCGCTCCAAATGGCGGACATAAACGATTGTCCATTCCGTAGTAAACAGCTTCAACCTGAGCCGCCTGGCAAGTGCACGTTTCAAATCCTCATTTTCGTCAGTTCCCCCTACTTCAGCCGTAGTTCGCACTACCTCAGTGACTATGGAAGGCAAGTCCCGCACACCACCCACAACGGATGTTGACTAATACTGGTCCACTGACAATGTACCGCTTGCACACGCGTCGAAGAAAGCGCCAACCAACGTCACTTGTAACGATCATCCTGTCGATATAATTGAGGAAAATAAGTTCCTCATTTATGCGTACACAGACTTCTTTCAGATATCAGATACGGTGAACGACATGATGATGAAGACTTCATCTGATACACGGTTTCAGTCTTCCGGGAGGAAGCCCATAACAAATGAAAATCGAAGGCTATATTGTGTGCTGGACAAAAACAGAGGTTGCGTGTACATCTATCCAAAATTCTCAAATACATAATTCGAAATTCTATCCTCACGTTGTCGTCCCCAGTGGCTTCACTTGTCCACCCAAGTGTTTCAGCATAGGGGACGGTTTGGCGTAATTCGTAAGGTAGGACAAATAGACGGAGCAGTTATAGGTGTCTAAATATGGAGTAGAGTTTTGCATAACTCATAGGGTAGGATGAATGCGCTGATCATAGCTTAAGGGAACTTGATGGAACAGTTACTAGTGTGAACACATACTACATACTTAGGCGTTGTACACAGTTTAGTTCGACTGGATGGAGCAGCCACTAAGGTGAATATGTGTGGCATAATTAAGCGGTGACCATGGCCTAAGTCAACCGAACGTAGTAGCTACCAATATCAGCACAAAACATAAGAATCGGAATAACAAACGCGTGTAATAATGTCGACGTATATTATACAGTTCACAACATTTTCGTGTGGGGCAAGGTGTACAGCAGCCTGCCGATCATGTTCTCAGGATTTCGTTTTCGCCGAATGAAATCCTGAAGGTGTGTCTGAAACTGTCGTTTATTTAATCCATATAAGGCATGAAATTGCCTCTTAGCTGAGGACCACAGATTTTCCATATTTTTCGAGTGGATCGCTATCTCAGGAGACACGAAATTGTCTGAATGATTGACCGTCCAGTGTTCGTAATTAGCTGTTCCATCGAAAACTCTGTAGGCTCTCCATTCGCCCGTAATCATCATGGCGGTTGGCTGAAAGCGGAAGAATTAGATAATGTGATCCACTTACTCTAAAACGTCTTCGGATGAGGAATAATAAGCAAGCTGTATTCCGTCTGTTCACAGGTCAGACCACCATGAACGCTGTGAACGTTGTGCTGTTCTTGAACGCCCAGCGTAGCAAAATTGTGGACGCTTTCTCTAGCGCGAAAGGGGTATTTCCAAATATGGAATCTTTCCGAACGGAATAATATCTCTCACATGGTACACATTTTCGCCGATAGTCGTTTGCACACATTGTGAAAAAAAACGAGCTTTTAAAAAAGCCAAATAGTTAGTGGAAATTATTTTCCCACGACACCACGTAGTATGTGACCACAATGATAGCTGCTCCGTCCAGTTCACTTAGGCTATGATCAACGTTGATAAGCAGAAAACGGGAGAATTCGGAATAAACGTGCATTTAGACCGTTGGAGATAAGTTGTAATTCTTCTTCAGTTCTGGCCAAAAATGAGGTAACACTGGCATCTGTCAGTGAATTCTGCAGCTGACGATAGCGTAGACCAACTGTCATCGGAATCATAATCGTCCATGGTAGGAAGATAGACGGGTTGTAGCTGAAGTCACAGAAGTGAGAATCGATGTTTTCGTCGGATAACTAGCGAATATAAAAGTTGGTCATTATCTGTCAGATAAGTGAGCATTGACTCCCGTATACATGGGAAGCCATATCCAAGAATAGTCAATAGGCAACGAACAAAACAACACGCACGTTGTTACTGACGGAATGGGACGTGTTACCCATGTTTGCATTATACAGTACGTAGAAACAACCAGATGATCACGTAGACCCTCTTCAACCGGAATTATTATAAAGGAACCAGGGTGAACATAATTTTGGGGAATAATTAACTGACGGCCGTGGTGGCATAACTTTAATCAGACATCTCTGTGATATTTCGTGTGCAATGCCATGTAAACGCTAGGTGGTCGGGAATTACAAATTCCATTATACCTATACAACCACGCAAAACTGAGCGTTTTTGCGACATCAGATAATGTATTCCACAACGAAAACTCCGATGGAAGCATTTACTGAGCGTAAAGTCGATTAGTAAAACCATCATGACGCTTTAGACGAAAAAAAGTTGACACATTTTTTTCAACAAAAGTGGGAATGTTGACAATTCTTGGGTATAGCCGAATTTTCTCGTTGCAACGCAACTATTATACTCCATAGGGTTCGTATGTTTGTCTTATAATATGCGTTTTAATTATTCATGGAAAATTTGAAAAATCGCGTTTCGCGCCTAAATGGCCGTTTTTAACTCCTTGCGGCCTTGAAGCACAAGACCGGCGAACTAAGCAATTGCCGTTATAGGTGTCGTAATCTTTCTAGCTTGAAGTGTTCTTCAGTGTCATTCTTTCAGCAAGTCACCTCGTCTCCATTACAGCGTACATCCTCATTTCATGGAAAAGTTAACAACAGTGGTGCCAACGAACGATGAAACATGATGAATTGCCCTACGTTGATGTAGAATATAGGAGTTCTTCACGTCTGTAATTTTATAAAAGCGTAGCACTCATGTTTCAACAACAGTACGATTGTCGATATTATAATCTCGCCTTCCTGCTTAGTCACGTTTAACTTTGGATAGAAACATGTTTCCACGTCTTTGACATCGATTTTAATTATATTTCATCTTCATAACGTAAAACACGAGTCTACGTTATTTTTCCATTAAGTCCTGCGCCACTGAAATACTGCACATTTCTTGCTTACGTCTTTGGAAGATTAAAACAAAGAAATCTTCAGGGAACAGAATTCCGAGATTTTAGGAATTGCATCATGTCAAAAAATTTCAACAACTTTATTGGCTAGAAAGTATTTTTTAACTGAAAGATAACCGAAATATTCACGGTTTACCGATGACACGCAGCAGGAGTGACCATACACTACTGGATGTATGGTGGGTAAGAGGTGAACTGCGGACAACATCTGCACCCGCTCGACGGAAAATCTGGAGGATTCCTTTCAGATTAATGAGGGAGGCTGCGCGCGAATACGACTGGGGCGGCAGCACAAACACGGTTGATGGGCGCTGGTGCAAAATCAGAGATAACCTGCTGGCTCTGGTGGAACAGTTCGCACCCTTGTCCCCTGGTCGTTTCCACTCTAAGGGGCCACTGTGGTTTGATGTCGAATTGCGTGCCATCCTCAGGCGCAGACGTCGACAGTGGGTGAACTCCCGGGCTGGTCAGGGCGCCTAAGATGCCTACCGGAAGACACAGAACGAATGTAACGCCATTAAGATGAGAAAGCGTCACCAATTCGAGGAAAGGCTGGCAGTGGAATCGGCCACAGCACCCAAGAGGCTTTGGGCGTACGTCCGCCGAAAGACCAGAACTAGGGCGACAATCCCAGCACTGATGGATCAGAGTGGAAACGAGGTGGCCGATGACTGGGATAAATTTCAGCTACTGACTGGGCATTGGGCTTCTGTTTACTCCCAAGATAGTGCTAAATCCGCCTTGCCTGATGACATTGGGTCATGCCTGATCGACACGCTATTTAGCGTTGAAGAGGTGGAGCACGAACTTGGATCGATCGATGTCATCAAGTCCTCCGGACTGGATAACATTAACCCTTTGTTGAGGCGTAAACTGACGGTGGGATTGGCTGGATCACTTATGGACCTGTACCAACAGTTTTTGAACGAAGGTGAGCTGCCAAAGCAGCGGAAACCAGCAGCGATTGCGCTCATGTACAAGGAAAGATGGCGATTGGAAGCTATTGACTATCGACCAGTACCCCTGACTTACGTAATCGGTAAAGTAATGGAACGTCTGATTGCTCGTCGTCTCCAGGGACACTTGGACCAACTCGCGACGCTCAGCGAGGAGCAGCACGGTTTCCGGAGAAAGAGATCTTGTTTGATGAACTTCCTGATTGCCAGAGCGATGGGTGGATACGAGAGCAGAGGGCCAGACTCTGGACGAGGTGTTTCTCGACTTCAGCAGGGCGTTCGACAGAGTGCCGCACAGACATTTGCTCATCAAGTTGTTGGCGTACTCCGCCAACTTGCCCATAACGAACTGGATAGCAGACTTCCTGAGCAGCATGTAATTCGCAGTAAGAGTTAGCAAAAATTATCGGAATGGCTGCCTGCCCCAAGTGGTTGGCTGTAAGGGTCAGTGCTCGGGCATTTGCTGTTTCCGGTCTTTGGCAATGATCTGTTGGACCAGTTGCAGTCGTCTGCCTTCGTCTTCGCGGATGACATGAGAGTGTGCAGGGCAGTCTCTTAAGACGAGGTTAGCGATATACCGCAACAGGACTTAGATAGGATTTAAACAAGGACGGTGCAATGGGGCTTGCCCCTAAACCCGAAAAAATGCTCCTTCATGCACATGGGAGATATCACGGATGTCAAGGCCTATCATGTTAGAGGTCAGTTATTAACACAGTGTAATACAGAACGTGACCTCGGGGTGCTAGTGTCCGACACCCTCAAAATGCAGGCTCACACAACACAAGCTTGTGTTAAAGCTACGAGAGTGCTTGGGGCTATCCATCGTTCTTTTGCTAGTGTCCAAGGAGGCCTTTTGCTTACTGCCCTCATCTCGTGTTTGCTCGAGACTAGGGTACGACCACGCCGCAGTGTTGCCTCCTACAAAAAGTGGGGTTTCCCAACTTGTAAGAGTACAAAGTGCAGCCACACGCATGGTTGCTGGGATGAGGGGCCTCTCCTATAACCGGTGGCTAGAGCACTTGAACGTGTACCCTTAGAGTTACAGACGGTTCCACGATGATCTTATTGTGATACATCACATCTTGCGAGGTAACACAGGTGAGGAGTTCAGAGCGGACTCCCCCTCCGAAATGAGCAGAGGTTCCGGGGTCATACACCCGCGATTCTCAAGCAACGGTCGGGATGACCTCATGCCGTAATTCGGCTGTCACGGCGGGCCGTTATTAGTTGGAATGCGCCACCAGCGCAGTTGGTGCCAGCACCCAATGACGTGGGCTTCTAAAGGCTCCTAGATGATAGAAGACATAGGTCGCGAGATGTTAACATTTCGTTTAATCTGTTCGGTCACGAACGTAAAACATTGGAATATATAGGACATGCGGATGGCAACAACAACAGAAACAATCAACGATTGGGTTTACACAAAAGAGAGACTGCTATCAGTTCCAGGGCAGGCAAACTGCATGAGTC
>LUCH01006251.1:2586-26196 GCA_013368495.1 Paragonimus heterotremus
AAGTCTGTTTATTGTAGATCTTCCGGACAACGGCAGAAGTTGGCTATCAAAAGACTGGAGAACCGCGAGACGAAGACTGCTTTTCAATGTGCAGTTGCCGCCCGTCTGCAAGACGTTCCTGTATCCACTAACCCTGAGGGTTCATCAAGGAACGGATCACGACGGCATCCACCGAGACGATTGGTGTCAAGCGCCAGAAACGTCCAGATTGGTTCGACGACAACAACGCAGTTATCGCCGAACTGGTACGAGAGAAGAATATCGCGTTTGCTACCTCCACAGTGGACTCGGGAAATGAGGGGGAAAAGGCGACGTCCCGAATTATCCGCCGTCAACTGGCCGAGCGTGTTCGCGGAATCAAGGATAACTGGTGGATGAAGCAGGGTGAGCAGATGCAGGGTTTCGCAGATCGTCGACAGCATAAGCAGTTCTACGATTCGCTCAAAGCGATATTCGGTCCATCTATCCAGTCTACCAAAGCACTGGCAGACGTGGACACCGGCTGTTAGCTCGCCAGAATCCTTCTGAACCGGCTGAATACGGATGTCTTAGAGGCCAATGTTCCTGAGGAGCAATGCAGATTCTGGGCGAATCGGAGTACGATCGAGCTGGTGTTCGCTGCTCAACAGCTTCAAGAGAAGTGCCGGGAACGCAACCAACCCCTGGATACCCTCTTCGTCGACTTCATCAAGGCGTTCGAGTCCGTGAACCGCGAGGCGCTCTGGACGGTGCTTGGTAAGTTTGGATGTTCAGGTAAGTTCGTCAATTTGATTAATTTGTTGCATTTTGGCATGAGGGCGAAGGTGCAATCATGTGGATTGACCTCTGATGATTTTGACATTGTCAGTGGCGTGAAGCAAGGTTGTGTCCTGGTTCCATCCCTATCTAGCTTATATTTGACTGCCACGCTAACAGTTGCTTTTCAGGATTCTGGGGAGGACGGCGTTGAGGTAGACTACCGGACGGATGGGCGCCTACTGAATATTCGACGCTCCGGCGCCCCAACCCGGTAACATACCTCAATGATGCGCATGCTTTTGTTCGCAAATGACAGCGCGCTGTTCGCACATAGCGAGGACGAACTACAGCGACTGGCCACGGCTTTCGCAACCGCGGCATCTAAGTTTGGACTGGACATCAACACAGGTAAGATATTTTCTTTCTTTCAGCCTTCTCCGGACGGAGGTGCTGTCTGTGCACCTTCACATCAAATTCGCATCAGTGGAGATGTCGGCAGTTGCACATATCTGCTACTTGGACAGTACTCTGTCCACCGATCTGTCCGCGGACCGCGAGTTGAGAGCTCGTGTGGCAAAGGCAGTACTGCTTTCGGACGTCTTGAAAGACGTGTTTGGAAGAATCACAGCCTGAAGCCGAGCACTAAGCTCTTTATTTATTACTCAATGGTGCTGTCTATACTGCTGTACGGCAGTGAAACGCGGACATTGTATCAGCGGAACGTGCGCTATCTGAGCCGCTTTCATTTACAATGTATAAGATGCATCTTGGGTATTCGGTGGTCGGACATGGTTCCGAACACTGAGGTACTACGGCGAGCGGACATGAACGGGATGGAAGCCTTGCTGATGTTGAATCAGCTTCGTTAGCTGGGCGATGACCGTATTCCGAAACAGCTGTTGTGTGGACAACTGAGATCAGATAAGCGAAATCCTGGCGATCAAAAGCTCAGATACCAAAATGTTGTGCAGGTGAGTCTTTCACGTTGTAAAATTGATTTTAGATTATGGAAAGACTTAGCGTTGAACCGGACTTCCTGGAGGAACACGATTTAGACGGGCGTCCGCGAATTCAACGAGCAGTTATTGTGCGGCCGAGAACGAAAACGCGCGGTATGCAAGGGAACCATCGGTGCCATAGGTCGTGGTGACATGACTATATGGCGTTGCGATGTGTGCGGCCGCGAATGTGCTGGCCGTTTGGGATTAGTAGGTCACCAGTGTACTCATAGTGTACCGTCGGCGAAAAGACGACGAGTACGTTAAGCTCAACTGGGTCATAACAGCATATCCATTCTACCTTTAATCATTGCATCGACCAAGACCATGATCATCTGGCAACTAATCCGCTCCTCTTTTCAGAAAATCGAGTATCTGCAGTCTTCGACCCATTCTTTTCTTGAGCTTTGTTGGTGTATTGAAAGATGAATCGTGTGCCTGATCTACTCATAGTCCAATCTTAATTTTGTTCTTCATTCTTACCTTCTTTGGAATGCAGTAATATATACTCGTATACTGAAAGCTTATCAACAGTCATTCCCAGGTTCAAAGTGTCAGAATATCCCATGATAACCACAAAGGTGTTAGTATTATCTACACCGCATCCAAGATGCACACGGGGTTTCATTGTATGTCAGTTTATGGAACATGGAGAACAGGTAGGTAAACGTGTGTTCGCGAATGTACAGATCACAGCTTGAGATTACGATAGGTAGTGTGGCATCGGCGTTTCATTTCTCAGTCAACCGTCATCGTATTTTTGGTTCAACGATTTACCGGATCTGAGCAGTATGTGTTTTGTACGACCAAAGTTACAATTGTGTTGTTGCAGACATGGTACACGGGCAAGTTGATCGCTTCGGCTCTTGGGTAGTCAACTTATCAGCTTTACTATTGCTGACGTGATGTCTGTGAGAATGTTGAAAATACTCAGAGCACTTAGTTATCTTCGGCTTTTGTGGCATCACAGATATCGGACCGTCAACACACTACCCATCAGAGATCTAGAAACTCGTGTAGAAGTAAGTAGGATCTCGGTATTTGACCACTGTTATTTCTAACAGTTGATCTGCATAAAAATACGCCGATTGTGCAGGTAACACAGTAGTTTGTCGGATCGTACGTTGGAAGTCTCTGATTTCGTGAGCGATCGCCAAGGTAATGAGAATGCACAGTTAAGTAATCCGAACACCTGTGGAATGTCTACTGAATCGCGCATTGTTCAGATGGACTAGTGACGATTGAAAAAAAAATTGCAACGTCGCCAAGCAATGACGTGATCGCGAGTGATGAACGCCCTAACCGTACAACTAAGCAAGGTTCGTAGATATCGTCTGCCTGATTGAGAAGTGAAAGAATATCCACATGGTAAGTCTGGACATGGCGGTGAGTCGCAGTTGGTGGCGAATATGTATCTAAGAGATTCCTGACATTTTTTGCTCCTGCTCAGTTTTGTTCTTACACATATATGCATTAAAGCATTGCGGTCCACTGCTGCAGGTCATCAGAACAGCAAGTAGACAAACGTTGCGGGATATAAACATTACGATTTATCTCACTAGTCGTATACTAAATACAAACAGAATATTCAACAAAAGTGCACCGCAGAAGTAATTTAACAGTGGATTCTGCGTCAAAAGGCCGCTACCACGGGAGATGAACGCCAACACAATGAACGAACTGACTGTGTCGACATTGTGACCTACCTCTAGGAGGCGCTTCGCAACTGACGACGCCGGATTTCGCGTTCGGTTTCTCACTTAGCTATCCGTTTGATTAGCCGACTGAATCAACCATTTTGGGAGACGCACTGCCATTTGTTGACGTAAGTACCGGTCCATTCTACAACTACGACTGCAAGTAAGCTGATAAATGACTCGAAACAGAACAGTTAAGTGCATCACGTCTAGCGTATCCATAACAAACTCCCGAGTTGGTAACAAGAGGCAAAATTCAGCTGCAGGGTATGTGATTCACAGCTGACTGAAGCTGATGATTCACTATGGTGGACAAATTGCCTCTCTTGAACTGTATTTTTATGGACGCCTCTTTTTCCTTGCTGTATGAACTGTAGATCTTTCCGTCTTTTCCTTGCAATGAACGGGGATAAATTTATCTGGATATCGGTTAGCAAGTAATGCGATCCTATGAAATGTTCCCCTTGTATCAGTCGGTCAGCCGTGCAAATTCGTGGGCTCTGCCAAAGAATGTTTTAACTCGACCTCACCTGTAGACCATGGGTGCAAAGCTAGAGAACTGGAAGTACTGGTTGGTATTGTGAAGCATATCCCGGAAACAGGTCACAACGTTGACTCAATCAGGTCGTTCAGTGTGCTGCTACGGCATCCAGACCCTAAATTTCTAGCCATCACTGAAGCCGTGTTGCGCGCACAAAAATTAATGGTTAACGCCGTCCTCTTCCGGCAGTAACGGCCTTTCGACCCAGGAGTCACTCTGTTCAACTAGCGTAGTTATGCCCTTGTTTGTGCTTACTATGTGACTGATGAGATAAATCGGAATGTTAACATCCCACAGTGTTTATTTTCTTGCTGTTTTGACAAATATGCTTATTTGTTGATAGGCAACATGATGGACTGCTACTAAGATCAGCCGCAACCCCGCTATAACACATGCACAACACAAAGCTGAAAAGATGACAAGTCCAGACGAGCGTCTGAGACAGAAGCGAAGTTCCACCAGTGCATTACTCCTGACTGTTAACAAACTTCATTTTGAAAAAAAAATGACACCACAAAAAGGCAAAAACTAACCCGTGTGCATAAGACGAACCATTTGTCTACATCTCATTTTAGTCTCGATAGCATCCACCAGGTAATGAAACACAACCTGAACTCAAAACCAGGATATTGTACGAGGCGCCATTTCCGCGCCTGAGATGAAGTGAGTAAGCTGACGTTTTGACACATTTGCGCACTCCAACGACAGTTGAATTTTCGCAAACTGCTAAACTCATAAGAGAACAAAACCCACCTCTAGTGTCACGAGACCTATTTTGTTACTGTAACGTGATGGTCAGGCATGTGGACTGTTTCGATCCGGATGACTATACTGAACAGAACTTCGATCCTTCCAGGTGCAACCTTGTAAGACCGGCCAAAGAGGAGCAGTCAAACGAAAAGCAGATGCACTTATAAAGTTGCCTGTTGCACCACTGTCTATGTAGATGTCCTCAGGTGGGGACGCACGACCTTGCAGAACTATCTTTGATAGTTGCCGCATTGCTGTCTTCCGAATCAGGAAGAGAAAGGTTAGAAAAGCAACCCTCAAACAGAACACTTGGATCTCCCAACGGTTGACCGTGGGAGCCGGCGTATTATCCAGTATGGCCGGAAAACATTTGGTAACATTCAAAAACCTAATGTAGCTTCAGACACATCCACTGCGTGCAGCAATAATTCAAATCGGAAAACAGTGTCACTCACTGCGTCCTGGGGCTGGGCAAGCCCCTCACTGTCAAATGAGTCAGACTCTTGAGTCATTGGTTCTAGGTGGGGTTCTTCAAGGAGACCCTGCATACTGTTGTCTCGAAGGTCAGAATTTTAAGTCAGAGACTGGAGGTGAGGTCTTTCAAGCCAACCCCCTTCCGCGGCATAAACGACCGAGAAATATTAGAAGTTATATTCTCCCGACAGAGACATTATCCACCCAGCACAACTTTCCTCTACTGTTTTGCCTTCCATGTACCTTCGAGCGATAATTGTTTTCTGGGGCCAAGACAACTGGTAAACATTGGCGCCTTCAATGTCCGCACTCTCCGACAAGTCGGTCAGCAAGCTGTTCTAGCAAGTACTCTCTCAAACCTGAAGCTCGATGTGTGCTGCATGTCGGAGACATGTTTGTGATTCTAGCACTGCTATGCATTTGAGCTCACTTCTAGATAACTGTCGATTCAAGCGCTTTTCTCTCAAGGTTTTTGGTGCCGTCAAGGCTGAATCTGGTAGTCAAGCCTGAGTGGGAATCGTATTGTGTTCCAGAGCAGAACAATGTTTGCTCGATTGGATCCCAGTGAACAGTCGCCCATGTGTTACCAAACTCAATAAATCAGTTAAAGTCTGTCGATGGAAATCAGAAAAGCGTTGCATATTCATTATAAAGGCGTACGCTCCAATGGATGATGGCTTGTATACTACCAAAGATGTGTTCTATGACACCTCTGTCGACCATCTGAAGCAGATTAAAGTTCATGATGTCATTCTATTGGCCACCGACTTCGTTAGGGTGTCCATGTTTTGCCCGTCCAAAACCGCCTCAGTCCTCGAGAAAAAAACAATTGATTCTGTCGGAATTGGCGGAACTGTTCAGAGCGGTTGAGAGGTGACTGGTTAATTTTTTAACTGTTCGACTTTTCATTCCGCTACGCACATTAGTGACTATTTTTTTTTAGGTAACTGTCGTTTTATTTGATGGTTCGGGGATGTCTTTTGGTCACTACGTACCATATAACTACCTTGTATTTTTTCGCCTTGCCGCACAAGTTTTCGGGCGGAACAAAGCTGTTTTTTGCACGCGTCCTTGGAGAAAATAACGGGGACAATCACGGTATTTTCGTGATCGAGATTTTTCGTGTTAATTATTACAAAGAGGAGAGTTCGATTTATGTTAAGCGCGCCACTATATCGAGGATAAACTAGCGTGTCTTTTAGAAGCTTTACAACAGACTTCAATGCTCAGCTTGGTAGTCTGGGAGGTACGTTTTGTGTCCAGAAACAAAACACTGACAGTGGCGAAAAACGATTGCAGCTGTGCGCATCCCAGCACTCTACTTCAACACGGAAAGAGACCATGTATTGCACGGAGACTTTAATGTTTCTTAGCCATGAATACAACTCGACCACATGGCAGTGAGTTACAAATGGCACTATTCTTTTAAAGAATGTCGCGCATTAGAGAGCAAACACCTGGATTTCGATCATGACGTTGTGCTTGCCTGTTTGTACTGTCATTTGTACAGAAGTCATATATTCATAAACACAAGATAATTAACTGGCATTCCAACAAGCAGAGTGTAAGGAACGGTCACCAGGAAGCACTAGCGAACAAAATGTCTAGTGTGACTTAGCTGAGAGAACCTAACGAAAACTAAGAACAAATGGCAGCGAACGGGTATGTTCCGAAAAACCTGTTCAGCTGAAGTAGTGTCGAGTTTCTGTCACGTCGATAAACTTCACGGACAACCGCCGGTCGATTACACCCTGCTCAACATGAACCTAAACTCAAGGTGGCCAAAAGCTTGCGCAAAAAGCGTGAGCATCATTTAGTCGCACAATCGGAAGAGATGGAACCACCCTTTTTATCTCCGAACGGCAAAAAGCTCTTTTCTTTTATCCGCGGTTGCACTAGCTGTCGAGTCGGTGTAAGTAAGACTATATGTAAAAAAAGAGGGTTCATTTATCACCAACTGATCTCGATGACTTGAAAAGTGCGCTGAACATTTTTTGTGGAACAGTTCAACTGGTCTCAACCGGATTACGTAGACGACGGGATCCAGAAGTTCGGTTACCGCATTCCAGAGGGTATTTCATCGGAAATGGAAGTGCCTCTGAAGCTTAATATATTGAAGCGTAACAAGTATACTAGACCAGATCTCTCTCCTCCTCTTTTCAAGGATGTTGCGGAGAAGTGACGAACTGAGAACTGACGAGACTCCTCCATACAGTTTGGGAAACTGAAAGAGTACCTCGCGATTGGTGCCTATCAACAGTAATTCCGATTTTCAGAAAAGGTGGTCCGAAGTCTACGTGACAGCCACAGAGGTATCACTCTAGTGTCTGTTGTGCCCAAGTTACTTAGTGGCCTCATTCTAAGCCAGCTCACGAAGATCAGAGAAGGTCACACACGTAAATAACACACAGGGTTCCGGTCAATTGTAGATGCGTTGATCAAATTTTTATCTTGCGACGATTCTTGGAATGTCAGCACTCTAACAGCCAGCCGACGGTCGGGGTCCTTTTGGACCTAAAGGCTGCTTTCCATTCAGATGCTCGTAACGTCCTCTGGAGCTGTCTTCTCCGCAAGGAAGTAGCAGAGAAATACGTGAATCCGTTGAGGTCACTGTATGCTCACTCTGCAGGCAGGATGAGGGTTTACGGATAACACTCTCGGCCTTTCATCACTTCTGGTGGTATCCGTCAAGAGTGTTTGTTCTCAACCCTCCTGTTCAATTTTGTCAGGGACGACATGCTCGAGGAATAGTTTTCAGCTTCTCCCTGGCGCTCGGTTGGCCGACACGGAATACGCGGATGACACTGTCTATCCTAGCCTTTCTGCAAAAGACATGCAGACCATGTTGAACAAGGCTGGCTTGTATGGAATGCGTTTCGCGCCTTCAAAGTGCAAAGTGCTGCTTCAAGACTGATGCATTCTTATTCCTAACATCTCTGCTGCACTTCAGACTGAACATTTTCATACACTTGGGTTCCACTATCTCGTCAACCTGTAATACTAATGAGGAGATATCAGTGAGGATAGCAACGGTACGAGTTGTCATTGCCAACCTACGTTATGTGTGGCGTCGAAAAGACGTTTGAATGAAACAATGAGAAAACGCAATACATGTGATGTTCTCCGGAGTAACATTTCGTACATTCTGAACATACATGGACATGTAACTAATTTTAAACGAGTCAAAATTCCACAGAGCGGATGTCATGGCTTAGGGGATTAAACAGACAGACATCGAAAATGGAAAAAAAAATTGTGGGAATGCTGACTACCAGGGTAGCAGCAGTGTCAACACAAACTGTTTTTGAACACACAGGGAGGGACTGTGAC
Source organism: Paragonimus heterotremus (assembly GCA_013368495.1). Taxonomy (NCBI): domain Eukaryota; kingdom Metazoa; phylum Platyhelminthes; class Trematoda; order Plagiorchiida; family Troglotrematidae; genus Paragonimus; species Paragonimus heterotremus. The sequence continues at coordinate 11,115 of LUCH01006251.1, forward strand.
GTTTAATGGCCAAAGCCTCAGCAAACTGGAGTATGCATTTCCGGTTGCTCCGAAAGATCACCGAGAACGCGTTAGAAACTTTGACTATGTGTCCTGTTTGTATTATGTGCCTTGCAATGGAAGATGTGGGGTGCCGTCCATCGGCATCTATACAGGCTCCTGGTGTTTCTAACTGCGTTTCCAGCCATTTGGGTACATGTTCCTTGATACGAACAGCTAGTTGTCGGTTTGTCCTCCCCATGTAGCTCATACTGTAGCTACACGAGTATTTGTATAAACAGTGAGATGTGACAGCCGTACACTGTTTGTTCGTAACTGGGGCGATTGGTAGAGTACTCGTTCGTTGTATTACACACAACTAGATACAGCCGCTGTTAGGCGTTTCCTCGTCATCGTTGACTAGCTATCCCCTAGAAACGGGAACTCCAAATACACTGTCCTCTTTGGTACTGTCGTCACTTCTACAGTTGGAATGACGGCTTTACTGTACTTCTCAATAAATCGCAGGAGGTAGCCGTTGACCTGCAGAGTGTCTGTCAATAAGTCTGACTCTAGCTGTAGGTTATCTTCAGTGCAAATCCGCCGTGCTCTATAGAAAAGCGTCCTAACTAGACTTCTTTTATGCTGCAGCGGACAGAAGCTTTCAAAATGCATGTACTGTCCAGTCCAGGTGGGTTTCCTGTAGACGGATCTCCCTACCGTGCCATCTGATCTTCGAGTGACTAGAATGTCCAGGTACGGAAGACAGCCATTCGCTTCGTTCTCTCTCGTCAGTTTTAAGTTCGGGTGAGCCTGGTTCAACTTCGAGAATAACATATTTGATTCACTCGAGCTCTCAAAGATGGCTAGAATGTCATCTACGTAGCGTCTGTACAACACCGGTTTTGACAAGCTTTCGCCTAGTGTGGATTCTACTTTGGCCATGAAAAAATCCGCTAGAAGTGGACCCAATGGACTGCCCATTGCAACCCCGTCAACTTGTCGGAAACTATACGTTTGAAAATTGAATCTTACATTATGTGTGCACAAAAGTAATAATGATTTCAGTTCGGTCACTGGGATGGGAAACGGAGCACTGCTGCTTACAATAAATTCACAAATGCTATCAACTGTTTCATGAAGCGAGATGTTAGTAAACAGGGATGTCACGTCAAATGAGCACATCAATTTATCTCGGATATTCAAACCACCTATACAATTAACAAGTTCGAAACTGTCCTTCAGACTGTACTTACTGAACTGTTTTCTGACTGGTTCCAGCAAATCAGCTAGCCAACTGGTTAATTTATGCTGCGGTACGTTACACATGGACATAATGGGCCGAAGTGGGACATTGGGTTTGTGAGTTTTGGGCAGTCCGTACATATGCGGTGTGCGTGTGCCGACTGGCTTCATCAGCCTGCATTGATCGACAGACATGACGCCATTTATCCTTAACCTTTCCAGCCTGCGGCAGATTTCCACTTCTTGGACGTCATCAGGATTATCATCCGGGAGAAACTTCTGAGTGTCATTAAGAATTTCAAACATTTTATCCACGTACTCCGCTTTATCCATCAACACAACTCCTGAGCCTTTGTCCGGACTTAACACCATCAAGTTCTCATTTTGTCTTATTTCTCTTAGGCTTTGGAAGTGTGCCGGTGTTAGTAAGTTGTGACGCTTTTGTTTGTAATTCTGATGTTGGCAAGCGACATCCACTAGTTTTGCTTTCAACCAGTTTTGGTTCTCTTTTGACGTTGGCGAATGTTGCTGAAGTTGATCGTAAAGATTTTCAAACAGGGCATGTAACCCGAGTTCTTCAACTTCCTTTGGTGGTATAGCAAACTTCAACCCTAAAGACAGGGCCACTATTTGAGTGCGCGAAAGTGTTTCTGATGACAGGTTGGTTACATACCTATCCAAGTCTTCAGGAAAGACGTTTGACAATCACTGAAAAGAAGGGCATTTCATACTTGGATGCATCCTTTTTTGCCCCATGGTCCAGAACCCTGGCCTGATCGCGACAAAGATGTCAACGGGCTTGCTGAGTCTGACTACAGATGTCTCATCCAATTGGTCCATATCAAGTGAAATTATCATGTGAGCAATAAGCGGTTCGCCAGCGAGTATTCCAGAACCTTAGGGATGCGCGATCAATTGGTCAACTAATCATGTTGCACAGCCTGTGATAGTTGGGTCATGTACTCCGCATGCCAGCCGAAGACTTGCCGTACCGGACATTATATACTGACTGTCAACCGCGTTGTGGTCAAGCAACAACACGTTCACGAGATACAAAGGCCTTAACAATTCCAATGAGTAAAGCAGGTAAATGTCGCCTGCCTGGCTGGAGTTATCGTGACCACTTAAACCGCTGGCTGAAACACTACCCGAGATGACAGTGTGCCACAGTCAATGGCATACCTCAGTTCACGCTACTTTCAGTTCCTCTGTAAAGGCTCTTTTTAATTCTTAGTCTTTTTAATAATGTTTTTCTCCTTCTAGGATATTCCACGTAACTGTAGCAGTGAGTGACGATCCCAGCCACAATACCTTCTGGTCAGACTTACGGCTGTTGCGATGATGATCACGATGATACGAGATATAGTACACCACTGGTTATGGCTGGAAAGTGTCAGGGTCCCCAACCCAGATAACAGTCGGAATGGCCGTGGTTCGAAAGCATAACCGAATGATCAGCAATTACGATCGTTACTTTTCAGCCACTTCGCAAGCATTCGTGTCGAACGTAGTTAAAGAAATGTTATTTTAAAACGCAAACCAGTAGGACTTCGATCGGTGAGAGTACGATGATGCATACCGAATACATGAGCAGGATTGAATTAATGGTCAACGACAAAAATATTCTTGGTACAACCAAAAAGCAACTGAAGAAAAAAATCGAAACTTTGCACTCACGTACCGAACATTTCGATGTAAACTTCTTGTAATGTATGAATGCTGCAAAACTGGTTGAGCTCATGGTGAATTTTGTTATAGATCAACGTTTTGTCGTAGTCTGCAGTGTAGTTCTTTACAATGTCATATACTGCATCAAGGGACATGGAGGTCAAAAGTTATCCGGAAAGAGTTGCCTACCACTGGCGGCCGAAAGAAAATTGACCACTTCCACACGATCGAAATATATTACCACACCACCACTGGAAGGGAGCGGATAAAGAGATATGAGCTATACCCCCGGAGAAGCTGATTAAATGTGTGGTAAGAAGGAAAAAAGCAAGCCGAAATCAACGGTAAGCCTGAGCTGAGTCATGATGTCCACAAACAAACGAACGAACGGGAAATCGAGCCAACGATACTAACAATGTTTCAATCTAGGTTTACGTAGCACGGCCTAAGTAATCACTGTGGCCAACGATATATGTGCGATCTGTACGCTAACAAACCGCCCACTCCTGAGAGCACAAGCGTGTTTGGTGCGCACTCGGATATCTACAGATACTGTTCACATTTCTTTCAAACTTGTTTACCTAATGTATTAGCATTCTGTTTGTTTCGCAGTAACCTAATTAATGTTGATGAACAATACTGCTTGTCCATCGTTCGCAAACCCGTGTGTGGCTGATGAGATAATACAAAGTATTCACATCCCATAGTGTTGTGTTGTGTTGACGTAATGGAGAAACCGGAGAATTGAACGACTGGGCGAGTTGTGAAACGATGGGAGAGCTTCTCTAAACGCCGGTAGCACTTAGCACATAACAACGCTCACATACTAGTCCAGAAATTTAAACAGAGTTGCTGAAAACAGCTCGCAATAAATTTCCGAAGTCTGTGCTATAACCGTTGAGCTGTATCGACAGATGAAATCCCAAACAAGGCGATACATTGAGGACTAGTGGTTTTCATAAATCAGATTCCTTGGGGGAGATAATTCGAGAGTTACGACGCCAGCAATGAAGCAAGAAGGATATCGTTTTTACCGCAAAAGGTGAAACGTTGCTCGAACGATTCATTACAAACTATGTAATCTGGTAAATTTGTAACGACCTGCATAAACAAACGAGTGTGAATTGCACACCATTCACAAACAACCGCAGTTATCGCATTTACAACATTCAGGCAGCTATTCTCTGGAAAAAACGCTAGAGTGAAGTCTGCTCCTTGTTGAAGCTCACTAGCAGCGAACACCGGAAATCTTACGACATTCTGATTACTGATAAGCAGCCGGAGATTTTGACTTATGAAAGCTGATGAAAACGTTGCAGGGGTGTAAATTCCAGTTACAATAAAGATATGCGCAACAGACCAGCAATAACTAGGGTGGAAACATTAGTCTAGTGCTTCCCCTCGGAAAGTGCGCGTAAATATGACGGCTGATATTGATTGTAAGTGGTTTTCAGTCTAAAAACCAAAAACTCTCATACCATTTGTTTGAAAAAATTCTTAGGGAATTAACCACGTGAGTTGCACTTACGCCGGGAAAAGATTAAGCGCCTCAACTCACGAGCTCAAACGTAATCTACGGATTTCACCGGCCACTGTTACAGACATGAAGAGAATCACGAAACATTTCGTTAAATGTGTCAGGATCACTTGACCAAAGCGCTCACAAACATCCAGAGAGGTACGATAAATAGATGCGTCACAGAGATTGGAAGCGCGTGGGGACGACAGTCATCTTCCCAGTGATCAAACTTAAGCTGATGTACAAATGTTACATAGGGGAGTCTGTGACTATGCATCGCTCAAATTCCAATTTAAGTACACAGAAGCGGATAGCGATCGGCCACAGATTGAAATCAGGTGAGTAAGCTCAACGCCACGGAGTATTTCTAGGCTGAAGATTTGTGAATGGAGCTCCACAAGGAAGTCAGCGGCGAAATAAGCAGGTTACCTTGAAGACTAAATCGCGAACAATGAGCGGAAATACTAACAGGGCGTGATGGATTCACGTTTGTTAGTCCTGTCTCCTATAAAACGTCACACAGATGCTTCGACAGTACTGATATAGTTAACTTTACTGGCCACAAACGCGCGCCAACCACCCTAACAGCAACACACAGACTCACGAACGAATTCGAAGAGCGTGCGAACAGCCTTGGTCAATCACTCAGTGGAATGCGTACAAACCACAGGTTCATGCAAACACGAGAAGTGTACGGGGCATACTGGACAGCTAGACCCCGCTTGAGGGGCGCATAAATCAATTACGTCACCGGCTTTAAGTAAACGGAAAGTGCAAAACCCCGTCTTTTTGGCCACTCATGGCCCAGTGAATCAATTTGATCAAATTTGTTCCCATCTTAGAGAAACTCTGATTTACCGATCTGTGTCTACCTTATTCTCAAACTGGATGCATTGAGTACCATGACTAAATAGCCTGCAAACAAACAGCGCACGAACGGTTATCATAGACGGCCTCTAAAAGGATACAAACTCCGTGTTTTGCCCAGTCCTCTCATCGGGTAGATTTTTAAACCAAAGGTTTCAAACAGGAACTCCTAAATTTTGACCTGGGAAACTGAAAAGTATGGCTGCACAGTTTACGGGTAGTTTTAAAATGATTCTCTCGCACAGCCTGTGCAGTTGAAGTGCCGGCGGCCGGAACAACTATATCGAAAAGTTGAACCACACCAACCCTGACATCTTCGCTCCCTAGTAGACACCTGTTCAACTTGCACATGGTGATTTTGCTCTTTTCCTTTCAAGAACAAACTCGCTAGTTAAAACAATGCCGTCCATTACGACAAATAACTGTAATCCATTTGGCAAACAAGCAACCAGCCTAGAGGACTGCTGAAACCACTAATCCCTCTTAGTATTGTCAATTGCAATGTCAAAACATCAGAGCGATCTCGCCAGCGTCAACCTTAACTTGAACGCTAGAAACCATCAAGATCAGCACCTGCTGTTTTGAGGACAGACATATTTAGAACTGCAGCATTACACTCAAGTTGTAAACAAAATCCGTCTAATAATGGTGCGAAGTCTACGTATGTCTCCGAAGGGATCACGTGGCCTCGAAATCAGACCAAACTGGCGGGGAGGGATTGCCTCCAACGACGACACAAAAAACGCTTCAATTGACCGGACCCTAGTTAAAGCTCAGCTCCTTGTCACTGAGTTGATGTTCGGCTAGCAAAACTGTTGCATGTCATCGCAAACCGCGTCCAAACAGAACAGTGCCCGGACACAATCTAAGATGAATTCAAATCTTGCATAATTGATATAACACGCGACTGGAGTGGTGGTGGTCTTATGCGTAGACTTGAATGCATGGAAAGACCGATCATCAACTCGTGAACGCCAACATTCTGTAGTCATTCATTCTTACCACCATCGGCAAACCACAATTTCATTAAGGCAAACATCAATCTCTGAAACCCAAAAATATCAAAGTGCCACTGGCGATCCCTGTCGTCTAAACAGCTGTGGACTGAAACAGACCATGTAATCGAAACTGCAAGCTGAACCGGTTACTTTTGCCCACTCGCCCAAACCTCCACAGCGTGCTCGTTTGTGTTGAACTTGCATTATGTTTCGGTGGATTTCACGGCATCGTCGATGACGGATTGATATGACGAAACTGAACAAACTTAAAGCGCAAAAAGAGCACTATCGCTGACGTTTGCTTTTACAAATCTACCCTCAAGAGACGTGAAGAAAAATATAGCACCCATTCATAATACCACGCAGAAGGCAGGTACCGCCACGAATAGTACCGTAGGTTCGACCCTCAGTGATTGGATGAGATCCCTCTCTAGAGCTTCTTGGCGTTGGCAAAAGAATTTCCGCTGAATGACGGTACAATGCAGTTCGCGATATGGCCGAGTCAAAACTCAAAAGATAACTTCCAACGAATCGAAAGCCCTGGAAATCAGCATGAGAAATAAAGACAAAGGCAGTTACCGAGGAATTCACGGAAGTGAGCCCAACTCATTCAGAGCATTGTAGGTGGAATAACTCCAGGTAAATATTACGGCGTGAGGCCAACTGTGAGTCAATCCACAGTAAGCAACGAATAACTGAATAATGGGCAAAGCATCTCCAAAACAATTCAGTCTACAATCTGCGGGCCTGCATCTCTTTCAAGCGTTCGTGAGTACTGCGCAACTGAAGGACGTACATAACTAGCTGACACCGACGTCTGTTGACGCCAGATTTTTGAAATGTCAAAAGGTCTCTGGTCAAAGTGAACTACTCCCAACCCCCTGTAAGGACGATGATCCGGTTCTAACCTGGGAAGTAACCATTCTGTTGCAGAAGCTCCGGGATGAAGAACTCATTCCATTTAGTTGAGGTTCTACTGCAACCGTCTGTATCTTCAAGGAAGGTGCGTTGACCATTGTGACATAAGTCTGACTTCGATTATACTGAAGATACTGGTCGCCTCAATCTCTCGCAGGCTGGCTTTAACAAATAGACGACCTGCAAGATTCTTCCCCCGAGTCTGCGTCGATCAGAATTCTATAGCTTGTTAGTTTTTAAACCATCACCATACATACAGAAAGCAGGCATCCTTTGTCTCCTCCGAGGAGCTTTCAGTATACCTGCTTGATTGATATTAACAGCTCTCACGTTCGCAGAACCAATCACATTAAAAAGTGAGCGTTGGACTTTTATTGTCGTGCTTCTAATTGTACTGTACTCCGAAAAACGTCGCTCATCCCCACGGACATGTAAAAGTGCTAACATTCGTCAAAGGTAAGAATGAAACGTATTCCACGTTAATCTGTGGGAGGTTATTTCCAGACTGACTGCTTACCACTACTACTTATGGGAAGACAGAGTTCAGCTACCCATACCTTTCGAACGGAAGCGTTCTGTTTCAAGTTATCTGAAACATGATCAGTCAGCCAGAGTGAAATATAACCCTAATTTAGATCAGAGAGACGATGTAAACGTGCTAATACGATAGTTAAGTGAGACACACTGAAACCCAGCAAGTTGGCAACCAGACATATATAGATTTTCAACTTTGATTTCAACTGCCGATGATCCCGAAAAGAAAGAATAAATAAGTTCCACGGAAGCATAACCAAGGAAGGAAAATGCATTACGATCGCAAATTAGGTTGTTATAAAGTAAAGAACTGGTTCCGCGAATCATCATTGCAGACAGACGGGCAAAGCTAATCCGGTTCACACATCAAGCATGGTGGGCACTTTAAAATCATGATGGTTGCGATATTAATCCGTTCGTACCAAGACACACTGGGTCCTCCAAATCCCACTGCAGATAAAAAAAAACGCTAGCCTGACCCAAAATAACAGGCGTGTGGACATATGGAATTCAACGCATCTCACGTGATGGCTACAATATCGCGCCGATGTTACTACCCTGATTCAGTAGTGACTCATCCTGAAGTGAATAGCAATCACATTTCCTAAAGCACAAAATAAATGTCGTGATCAGCAAAATAAACCTCACCGAAACCCAGCTGCACGGATGATACCTTCTCAACCGCAAAGAGGAATGTGTACACACGCCCCTTATAGACAGCCAAACAAAATATTCGCAGCATACGACCTATAAATAGCTATCTGTAGATATTACTAGGGCCAGTCCTGAAAAAACCGGGATATCTGGTTATCGTTCAAAATGGTTTTCTTTACCATCAGAAAAGAAGATGGAAAAAGACTCGTGTCACCGAACGCCATGATTAAACTGACAGTTACTCGCAGCGACGGAGAAACACTCCAATAACTCCATGGGTCCAATCGCGGTCGAAATACACTGGCCAAGAAGTTTATACTAAACATGGATATAAAACGATAGAAACACACTGAGGCGTGCATACAGAGTGGGGGCGAAAATCGTAGCAAACTCTCGTAACGTTACGAGCATCCTATCGGATTATAAACGACATGGCAGGGACCTCGTTCTAACTCAGTCACTCTCAGCTGAAGGGCTGATAAAAAAAGTGCTTTACCTCTGCGGAACGCAGTGAAAAGTTGTGAGATAACAACTCGAACTTTTAGTAAACAGTTCCCATCAGAGAGTAGTGGCTCACTTTAACAATTTATCGTCAACTGTACATGCTTATTCTAGGATACAAGTAGAAGTATAGTTAAACTCTTACTTGCTTGGCGGAGGCAATCAATGGGAGTTGAAATGTTTCCTTATATTGCTGTCCCGATCCTATTTCGACGCCGCATTCATAGAGAGTGGCGCAACAGCAGATTTTATATTGTTGCTTTTTAGAAAACGAGATGTTCACGTGACATCGAAAAAGGGCCGTAACGACTAGAAAGGCTCACGCTTACAGTTTCACACTGGTAAACTAAAAACCGAATCTTCGTGAAATGTTCTCATTCAAAATCAAAAGATGACCGCGTCTGTTGAAGTTATGCGCCCATAGAACAAGATCTTCATTCAGACATATGACAACTTCTCTAAACTTCACAACTGTTTCTACGGGTTTACAGCGGCGAGACAACCGCAATATGCAGCCGCTCGAAATACGTCAAGACTCATCTTTGAATGGTGACTGCGGAATTAAGTTTACAAATCTAAAGCAGTAGATTACATCTGACACGAAAATGAACGAATCAAACAACGTTCGCTAACCTTGTGCCACATGGAACATTCTTTACTTCATCCGTCTGAAGTGTACCCTGAGAGTGAAGACTCATACAATCCTATACGGACGACATACTTGGACAGAGCGATAGGTTGTGATGAACGGAATTAACAAATGATAACCCGGGCCGCTAGTTTGAGACAATAAAGCACCACCACGGTAGTAGACACCGACGTGACCTAAAAAATTACATCAGAAGAATCAACCCACCTTCTTCTATTTGATGCAAAGAAAAAGACATAAGGATGGCCCACAGGACGGCAAACACTATTACTAGTACCGATATTCTATTCATTTCCTCCATGGCTAGTCTAAAATAGCAAAAAATACGGAACGTTATGTACATCGTCACGATCATGGACAGCAATGCATCTGTAGTTTTTACTGATGCTTGACTGACACAACCATGAAGAAAAAAGCAAACCCCAGTCAGTCAATAAGGGAAAGGGGGGACCTACTCAACATCAAGCTGCCTACACCCTGCAAACGAACAACTAGCTAATAAATCAACATAAGACGTCTCCAGCAACTGTTTCTTTTACGGCCGACACATGCGCAGCAGACCCCTGTTAGAGCACTACTATTCAAATACAGGCCGTAAGCTCTTTTACAGAAGTTGGTACACGTGTTCGACCTCACGCACTGCAGCTGCAACAATAAACGCCACCGCTTTTCGCATTAAGGGAGCACCCGTTAATCAGGCAAGTGGACTCAAATGCATTAGTTTGCTCCACGACACGCTTAAATGACGACCAGAAATTTCGACGTCATCAACCACTGCACTCACGCGTTGTTGAGGAAGAGCTCAGATGGGTGTCAGGAAGAAGGTAATCTTTTGGGACAGGAAACTTGGCAAAAGGAAAGTAGACACGTCTCAACAAACACATTACGGGTCCTCGGGGAGACTGATGACAAACAGCCAACACAGTGGTGTTCATTAAATTAACAATAAGTATGCATACATCTGTTGGTGGAAATCCTGGGAACGTGTCCAATATACATAGTGCTCGAAAACCTGCAGTGGTTGTCGAAATGAATCGCAAGAAAGCTGTGGGAAACTGGTCATCGTCCAAATTGTCATCAGTATGGCAAGGCAGCTGAGAAATGATACACTGTATCAAACAAGATAAAGCGGACAGTCCCCCGCCCAGTCAAGAAAGCTTTCCAAACTCTTTACGAGTTTATGTCAGATCCTCACTTGAATATGCTAACTCCGTGGTATTTACAAGCCATAAAAAGGATACAAGCGCGCTAAAGCGTGATCAACGAGGTGCTACGGAAACAATATTAGGGTAACGTATCTTCACCTACTAGCCTCGACTGGAAATCCTCGATTTTTACCAACTCCAGCATCAAAAGACTTTGACGTGACCCAATCCTCACTTCTTTCTTGTGAAAGCTTCGCAGAGATATTCCTCACTTTTGCGGACCAAAACAGTCTGTGAGGTCATCAGAAGAGGCTATACAAGCTAAGACCCTCGCTCCACATTAAACAAAATTTTTTATCTCATACCATGGTGGCCCACTGGAATATATTACTACCAGATGTCAATGCCTTCTCTGCGTCAATATTTAGGGCGTTTTTGAATTAAAATAAGCAAAATTTACTCATTTTACCTCAAGAATCTTATGGTCCTTTAGATGACATTGATCTCAATTGGCTCTTCGAAGAGCGGCGCCATATCAGTTTCTCTATTATTACTGTGAAGGAGAACTGACGTCTGCAAGTCGTCTGGTGAGAAGTGAACCGACCCGGAGAACCAGGGTTGTCAGCCTCGCATCCGCGTATCAATCACTGAACCAGCCGAAATCCTTTCGTCAGTAAAAGCTACGGAAGTCCCCGGCCCTCTTTCCACAACAGCTTCCGAAAGATTTCCCTTTACTATTAAGCTGACGCAGTTTCCGACGAACTTCCTAGACTGTAAAGGCGCTCTATGTAAACGACGTGGTAATAGTACTGAGTTCTCTCTCTCTCAACAACATCATCATAGACAGCAATACATCAGTGGTTCACACTGATGCTTAACTGCCACAACACCACTACCACTTACATTGCGGGGAGTTCGAATTTGAAATGAATGTGTGGGAGGTTTTTCGAGTTACAAGAAGCACAACCTAGAAAGGACGAAATTTAGAAGATTACAATCAGCATATCAAAGGGGAATCATTCGGAACGAGTCGGAAGACATTGAGGTATGGAGGTCAGGGGTTTTGCGGTATTCGTGGACGATAGTCATTCAGGTGAGTCGTACCCTGTTAAGTGTTTGCCTAGCATAACGAGCAGGAATGAGGTAGCCAATCCAAACTGGGTGTTTCGTGCTACTTTCCTACCACATTATCTTCCACAGCTATCTACTTTGCGTATAATTTAATATCACTTGAAATTAACGACTCTTCAGGTATGAAGACAAATGGAACCAGTTTTGGGTAGTGGTAAAAAGACGAGGAAGATTATTGCTACAGATGCTGAAGAAGTTGAATTTCCATATATGGTAGGGAGTTGTTCACAAAAGATAAGGGAGGGAATCTGCAGCCATACATGCAAAAGATGGCACCATCACAGGTGAAGCAAACTTGAAAAGAAGAGTGTTGCTTCGTACGCAGAACACCACGTTCTGAAACGGACATGCCGCACTTGTGTGGATATTACTGTAAAACACAGCGGCCTTGCAAATGAGAGAAGGTTTCGCCCACTTCTATTCTTAGGCGAAGAACAACTTACCACTACACACAAAAATATTCCTGGGGCGATTAAAGAGGATTTTTCCTTGGAAAATAGAACGTTTAAGGGCGATGGTGGAATAATTAAGGGAGTGACAGTGAAAATCATCAACCCATTGAGCTTGTGCAAGAAGGTTATATCAGCTGGAAAAAATATAAGAGACCTGGGCGAAAGACAAGTTACCAGTATGCATGAGGATACTCCTGAAGCAGTAAAGGAGAATGTTTCTACAGACAGTATAACAACAAATGGCGACGTCGATATAACCAAGGGAGTGAAAGATCATCAACTCATTGAGTTCGTGCAAGAAAATACCTACTGAAAAAGGTGATTTAACCTAAAGATATCAAGTATTAAGAGGAGTCTAATGGGCTCACATGATAAAGTAGAGCAGCAAGTCGCGGGTTTGGAGGCCTTACAGACTGACGAAACTAAGCTTACACGAGTAATATCGAGGCTTGAGAAGACCAGTGACTTAGCCACTGAAAGAAACCGGAATGTAGGAGTTAGAGAAGATCGAAAAAGGGACCATTTAATTATGGATCAAAAAGTCAAGATGCCGAAGTCAATTAATATTCTTGAGCACGTGGTTATCAGACGGATCTTAAGGCTAGGAAGAGAGTAAGAATATTGTCAAGACCTCAAACCAATAGTTGTGGAGTTCGCCAACTCACCACATAGAGGCAATTTTCTGGCGGCAATAAAAACACTCCGCATTGTCACAAAAGGATAAATTATGGTGGCGATGCATGACTCTGCGGTGTGGACAGAAACGTAACGAAAGGCTTTAAAGCTGCTGATACACGAACTTCTCAGCAACACTGGTTCGCTATGTTTGTGCATTGATAAGCCATCGTCATGTAAGCCCAAAGACCGCAAAGAGCTGGACGTAGATAGGGCACCCGATAGATTGGCAGGGTCACGTTTCTACAGTGCCGTGACAGAACATAGTATTAAAGAAGATGAAACCAACAATCCCATACGCATAACATTCACGGGGGTTCACCCTGTTGTAATGAGCTTACTCAGAGGGAAGTAGGCATTCCAAAAACGGGACGCGCATTCGGACTCCATGTCCGCTACTCCTCTTGTGAGCAATGTAAACATTCCCCACCACGGAAGAGGAAGCAATCTGCGGGTGGGTTGTACCAATGCCTGTAGTATACGGAACAAATGTGGAGTTTCGAGCAAAAACTGAAGGTTATGACTTCATAGCAGTAACTGACACGTGGCTCAGGCCAGCGGGGGATGCTATGGGATTCTATTCTCCAGGTTACTGTGTTTGTCATGCTGATAGGCAAGATGGATCAATAGGACGAAGTGGCTTATTTTTAGTGGCAGATCAGTTTGAAAAAACGTTCGATGGAGAAATAATAACGCACAATATTCAGTTGATAGTCTGTTCTGTAGGGACACTACGGGTGACTATGCCAGTAGCAAGCATATACCGCAGCCCATAACTGAGAAGGATACCAAGTTTGTAGGCCTCCCAACTAAACTCACGACCCGGAAAGTCGAAACCTTCTTTTCCGATTATTTCAATGCTCCGGAGATCGACTGGACGGCACAATTTGCATTCGAGAAACTATCTGCGGATAGGCTGCTGACGTTTTTGCAAGCCAGGACGTTGATTCAACACAAAAGTTAGCACATCAGGTGGGGGATTGAACAGACACCAGGTGTGTTGGATTTAGTTACCGCCAGATGTCTTAATGCGGATAAAGGTGATCACGGGTTTTTGAGATTACTGTTTGCGGGTGGTGGGCTCAAGCCTCCGGACAAATGGCGCAGGTTGTACTGACGAATGAGCCTGTGGTCTGAAATATAGGGAGGGTCTAACGAATTGGAGGTCCGAGGCAAAGGTAGTTGATAAAGAACGCTCCTGCAACTTGGTCAAAAACAATCTTCCGGAGCTGGCTGACGTATGTGCACCGATGTGTAAGTTAAGACGATGAGATATCCCCATGGCGCAGAAGACAGTCAAGTGAGGTCTAGGCCAGAAAGCAAGCCAACCGAAAATAGTTCCGAATTACGGGTAGACACCATCGTAATCTGCAGTACAGAAAGGTCCAGAGATTAACCGGAAAGGGGGCAGACTGGACTAAGAAAGAGGGTTAGCAAAACAAGCAAGGGTAAATCTCAAGATATACAGTAATTAGGTTCAGTCCAAAAGATCCGCACGCACTTTCGTCAGCTGCGTCAATGGTGAAGAAGACGTGAATGTTACCACGAATGGAGAAAACGATGAGACTATTATCTGTTTTCTTAAAAAAGTGCACAGTACTGATAATGCGACCACGTCGCAGCTACCTATTAATGTATCATCATCATCACAGTAGCCATGAGTCTGACCAAAAGGTGCTGTGGCTCAGGCCGTCACTCACCTCAACAATGACGTGGAATATCCTAGAAGAAAATGCTACTAAGAAGGTTGAACATTATGAAAAGAAGACTAAGCGGAAGAACTAGAAATGGTATGGATACAGGTACGCCATTGACTGCGATACACCGCCATCTCGGATAGTGTCTCTAACCAGTGGGGTGAGTGATCACGAGGACCCCATCCAGGCAGGTGACACTTACCACTTTGCTCAATGGAGCAGTCAGGGTCTTCATATTTCGTGACCACGTTGTTGCTTGACCGCCACGCGGTTTCACCGAACTATTGGTGGTCTCAGTTTGTAATGCTCGGTACGGTAAACGATCAGATGACATACGGAGTACGTGAACCAACCATCTCAAGCTGTGCAACGTGATTAGCTGACCAACTGATCGCGCATCCCAAGCGTTCCGGAATATGCGCCCGCGAACAGCCACATTGCTCACGCGAT
>LUCH01006252.1:14949-27230 GCA_013368495.1 Paragonimus heterotremus
CCACTCAGCACAATATGAACTCAAAATCTTCACTGTGCTTAACTTATATGTTGACATATTACTTGAAAGTGGATTTCCAAGCTCCAGTTAAAAGTACAAATAGTTTTCGGAGGTACAAAAGTACCTTGTTATTATTGCAAAATGTTTTTCAACTGAACCACTGACTTCAGGCTTTCAAGGAATCTTTAATTCAATTATAAACTAACGAAAACAAAGAGTTAAAAGCTACCCTATTGCGAAAGAACATTTTACACCCGAAATTATTTGGCCGTTGACTGGTAATACCACCAGGCCGGAGAAGTTCCACTGAACAGTGAAAGCTTTGGCAGGTCTGTTGAATGATATTGGAAAAGATTTGCCAACAATCGTAGCAGAACAAATGACCGATTCTCACAACGTGCTGGTTATCAATTATCAAGGGCCAGAGAAATGGAAGAAACATTACTAATCACAATGTGCACATCATAGTCTAACTAAAGAGCGTTTATAACTGTCTCCAGGAGATTAAGGAAAGCATTACATGATAGTTGGAATCTTTTTGGATTAAAAGCTAGCGTTTCAAGTTTCGAAGCTGTGTTCGATGGGATCCAAGATGATGACTGTCTTTTGACCACATGGATAACGTTACGATCCAAGAATAAATGTTGCCGATCGCGGTGGCAAGTTGACCAACTTTTAGAAAGTGTCTAAGGGGTTCAGGAACCTAAAGCACTGTTTTATCAAATGCTATCGGACTGATGTGTCATGTTGTAAACAACGGGGTCATCACGACGGATCCCGGTAGTCTGAAGACAATAAACAACGTACACGAACGCCAGTACAGACGACATTGCACTGTTCCCACGAGCGCTATCGAATTTGTACTGATGTGTAAACCACTCAATAGAGTAAAGATCAGAAGTACTGATTGTTGTTCAGAAGTCGTTAGTTGTTAGTGGGTATTCAAGCTATCGTACATAAGATTTCCAGTACCACGTTTTCTTATTTACTGTGGGTTGTGTATGATATAAACGTATGATACAAACGTATGATATAAGCCGCCAGTTCCCAAGGTCAGGCTGACCGGATGAACACTACATTCTGGATATCCACACCACTGAGCCCTGTATCCAGAACGCTAACCATTGATCAGTGGGAGCCCGTTTACCTTGCTGCGCTATAGTCCATAAGATTTTTGTCGCGCAGGACTGCACATAAAACCAAGTATGAGAGATTTTTCTTGTACAACCCAAAGTCGACTTTTGACACCACTGTTTCATTATGGCTATCAACTCGTGGACGAACTTCTTTAATACGTTGTATTGGCTCGTTCAGGTCTGATACCATGATTGGTGAAGTCACAATTTCATGTCACACTCGCGATAGTAGCCGAAAAAAGCCGACAATTTTCGTCATCCAGCTCCCAGAGGTGAAAAATATAACGAACCGTCGAATGCTCATCCACAAGAGCTGATGGTTTAAGGATTTCCCATTGGTTAGTTACTACACTCGTTCGTGTGATAACCTTTCTCTACCGTCTACCACGCGTTGTAAGATTCGAACACTTTTTATCAGTGTTCGACTAATCTGATTTACGGACAGTCACAGTAGAATTACTGTTCAGACATAAAAAGAGCGTACGTTCATACGGGATAGACAGTGTACCAAAGTAACTGGGAAGCATATCCAGTTGGTTAACCTATCATATTGTGACAATTTCATTATTCTATTCGATAATATCAGTCTCGAAACTGCCCATGTTTTAATCCAAGCACCGCTGCGATGGTCTATCTGGCAAAATGCTACGTCCTACAATGGGTTCCCTTTTATATGCTAATTTGAAATTGCCTAACACCTTGCCGAGTTTCTGCCTCTGCTACCGTACTCCTCTCACAAACTGAATAAAACATGACCGTATAGACAACGAGGACTTACTCTCTTTGAACTATCGTCTTCTGATTTTGGCTTATTTCGTCAAAACAGTAGTTTAGGGTACCCGCACTGACCCGACAAACACAGTGTACACACACGGCGTAGCCCCATTTCAGGTTAGCTGCATTTATGCGGGAGTGCGCTGATTGAGTGTCTATTCGCTCAGAGGCAATATGACAGTCTGATATTCTTATGGACGCCTCGGTTCTGATCGGTCACTTGAACAGTGGTCACCTTCGCGATCATCATATCTCACTCGAACCGGGGTTTGACTTGTATTCAAACTTGTCCTGTCTCGGTATTATTCAGGAACATTTTTCCGACACAAATTATAACTCTATACTAAAACGTGACTTACACGCTGGACGTGTTGGGACTCCTGCTTTTCACGAAGGCCATCTAGGTAACAACCAACAAGTATCCTGTGAATTTGTTTTAGATTGTAAGTGGCACTGACTTGCAGACTGCTCCTTCTGCATTGTGATACTCTTCCAAATGTACCTGGTGTGTAGAGTTTGAGAGAGACAAAATTCTGACGTTCAACTGTTGTGATATAGCAAAGCAGACGGCACCGTCAAAAGACGACGATTTATCGGTTACTAAATTCTTCTGATATGTATGAAGAAAAACAACAGACCGGGTAAAGGAGTATTTTGTACAGATCAACCTCGTATGGACAAACAGGCTTCCACAGACCTACAGCATTTAAATGATGACAGCTGACAACTGGTCTTCAGTGGTTCAGTAGCAGTCATTAATAGAAATTTGGACAGTGTTTCTGTTTTGGTCAGAAGAGCCTCACAATTGATTGCACACAAAAGAACCAAACATGTATTATTGACCGAGAAACATGTACTGTATAAAAGGAGTAGAAGATAGAAGTTATACTTGATTAGAAATAAACTCAGTATAGCCTAAGCGACCACCATGCGGAGGTAGACCACTGATAGTTTTCAGATACCTTCGGTTTCTACAATGGATGGACAGGAGGTTTCTTCGAAGGAGTACAAAGTGTATAATCACTTTCGTGTTATTTGTTACCATTTTTGAGTTTAATATCTCCCGATAGTTGGACGCCACGGCAAGCCAATTATTCTATGCATTCTGAGTAATCAAGATACATGGAAATATTCTGAACATATTTCGGACCCAAACCCATTTCGAATTCATTAAGGTTTTGCAGACAGATTGGTTTATACAAAGATGCGTGCTCACGGGACTAGGTTAAAGCCATCGAGTGTTACTAAAGAAACCTGACCTCAAAGTTTACAATGGTCTGCGTGGTTCTTGTTAAAAAGGAAATGCAAGCGATATATATAAGTACTGAAGAAAAATGTCGTTCTGTTTCCGTTTTAATGTGCCAAGGTAAAGTCTGTTTTGCACTGATCGGATCACTATGAAACAGAACAATCTAGAATTAGTGCAGCTGTTTTTCGGTTACGAAAATAACGACAGATAAGCAAACATACCTTTCTTATAATTCCTCTGAATGCCGGCACAAGTGTAGAAGGAATTAACGGAGCTAGATCAATATATCGATCAGACTTACTAGGTCACTGGTCAACCATTTGGCGATGGCTTGGTTGGTTTATTACACCACGCTCGTCTATTGGTTTGACGGCGCAGGTTGGCCATTGATCGGATGGATTTGTGACCGTGGCAAGTGCAACACCTGAACAAACCGCTTTTGATGACATGACACCGGATCAAGCAGCCTTATTCCCATAGACTCGGTTGTACCGAGTGTTTTCACTCGGATGGCTTTTGATGGGTTGCCTGGTACATGACAAACCATTCGAAATGCTTGATCAGTGTTCACCTGGTGTTCGCTTTCAATTAAATGAGCGAGGATAGCACTGTTGACTGATTGTGTTTCCAAGCGCTCAAGCCACCGTAGATGGCGTTTTCGGATTTTTTCTGAATGCTGTCTTGACGTTCGATCAATATAACCTGTTTCACAGGAAAAAGTGAATAAGTAGATACACACAGATGATGTATGGACTGTCAGCCTATCTTTACTATGAATCCTGAGAAGTAGTGATGTGGTGAGATGGATAGGCAGTTCATTTGTTGTACATACCATGCTGATTGCTTGGTCCAGCCTATTTTTCAGCCATTCTGCTCCATTGTCACCTTTGGACAGCGGTCGATTAAGCACAGTCTTCCGTCTTACGTTCTGCACTTCAGATTTAGCTGGCAATCTGGTCACGCTTCTGATGGTACGTCGTTCCGGGTAGACGTTGTCAGCGAATACGTTCTTCATGATTTCGAGTGCACTGTCTGACACATCTCTTGAAGAAATTATGTATGCTTCATCAGCTAAGTAACGCACTAGACTTCTCTTCTGTATTTGGAATACAAAACTGTAAGTTTCAGATAAATGAAAATCCCCGTAGCATTCATGAAAAAAGAAGTTTCAACGAACAGACTGTTTTCGATAAATTCTCCTCTTCGGCTGGTACAGTTATATAAAGTTAAGTGGTATGTTACAATGTTAGTGACCAAGGATTACTGAAGGGGCAATGTAATTGGATAAAAGATTAACATTACTTCGCCGTAGTTAGGAGCACAAACGAAGTTGGTTCCAGTTAGTCAGTGTTAGTCGGTCTGCGATAGTGGGACGGGGACAAATTGTTTCACAGGTTGGGCGGCCGTGTTTGGCCAAGGGAGCCTCAGAGTTTGAACGAATTGTTTATGCACACACAGATCCGGGTGACGTAGTCGGATTGCGACTGCCTCGGCTATCGACAGGATGTGGCATTTGACCTTTTACGGCATGGTGGCCGGGACCCGATAGACGATATGAAATGCTGTCTTCTTGTCTGTGTGTTGATAACAATCGACCAAATGGGCTAGAATGGATGAACTGATGGATGAACGGATTAACAATGACTAACTAGAACCAACTTAGTTTGTGTTCCTAACTACGATGAAGTAGTGTTAATCTCTTATCCAATTACATTGCCCCTTCAGTAATCCTTGATCAATAACATTGTATCACGCTTCTTGATTTTATACAATTGTACCAGCCGAAGAGGAGAATTTATCGAAAACAGTCTGTCCGCTGAAACTTTGTTTTTCATAAAACTGTAAGTGTTTGTGTACTGACCTCTCCAGGTATTCTTTCGAAGAATCCTACGTTGAGTAGTGTTGGCTATCGGTCGATGTAAACGGATATCTATAAAATATATTTGGTTTTCAGTCTCCTCCTCAAACATAAACTAAACCGACTGGTGGGTGATTTTTCGGCTGATTAGAAATACATCTTATTTCACACTCTTGCATCTTTCAAACTTTTGCTCATACAAAATTTAGCCTTACATTAATAAAAAATCAACGAGATGTACGAAAACGTTCAGCGTTCTTATAATCAGCAGATGAGTGACCCATTGACTCCGCAGTTGCTGTCAAAATAATCGAGGTCATTTGTCCACGAGATCCCACTCTAATCGTCACCGCTACGTTGTGAATACGTAGATTGTAAGACCGGATGGTGGAAATGCAGTACCATCCACAATCCACAACAAGACAATATTCATTCGGCTAACTGGAAACCGTCGGTACTAGACGCGAAATTAAATGCGGCTGAATCGAAGATTGTAAAAAAAAGCAACTGGTAGTTAGTGCAATTATCTAGACAAAATGCCAGTGTTAGCCTGACCACATTATAATTTTTCTTCTGATCTTAATACGTTACCATCACGCCCATTGATTACGTTATTTTCTCTTAGGAAGTAAACTGTGCAGCACAGAAAAGATAACTTTGCCCGACGTTCATATGATTACCTTATGAAGATAATAGCCAGCGTGTTTAATCAAGAGACAGTGGATCATCCTTTTATGGGGCGCCTAATCGTTCACTCAAAACAGGGAAGCAGAAGAAACATGGTAACACCGTTTATCAGATGTACGAGTCACAAATTAGGCAGAAGAGGCTCTGAATTTAAATGACGATACGATTATCATACATGGCTAACAAGACACGAAGCAAATCAAATGAGATGATTATGCATGGCAGTAAACAGGTTAGGATAAATCACGCTACCTGTGTATAAGAAAAACGAGAGAAAACAGTCTACATAACGCATAGGAGTTTGACTGCACGACTGAAATTTGATTGGCTGAGTGGAACCATACCGCCATCCACAACCAGACCATCCGAACTCGGTCGACCGATCGATATGGAGTGTTGCGTCCTGGCTGCTTCGTTAGGAGGTGCGTCTCCTAACAAAAGAATAGTGCGAGTGTTAAATCTTAATGTCATCAAAGCGTGATGCATATATAACCGTGCAATGGTTCTCAATGGCTTCAGAACTATCTGTTCTAGACATCACAATAGCCACACTTTTCTAATCAACATGATTTACACTCATGTGTAGGGAGACTGAACAGTGGACACAAAAAGTAATTTGCGTGGTTGCCGTATATGGCTATCTTTGACAGTAGTGCAGCCACGTTTTCTTTGGTGACACCTCACGTGTAGTGTATGTACACGTTTCCAATAACCATTTCAATTCTATGATCGCGCTTTCGTTCAGACCTACCCTCTAACGAAACTGTGTGCTATACAAACATTTGACTGCGTCAAAAACGTTTAGTTTCTAACTTTGTTAATGAAGTTGAGTTTACAGATGAGTAGTAGGGGATTTTTTAATTTTCATATAGATTGAACATCACCCACAATTGATCGCAGCTGTCGCATTCCCATAGACTTTCCAGTCGGCCCCTTTTGAAAAACAGAAGCACTAGACTCGAGTTTCGCTCTCATTAAAGCTCGTCAGTAGTGCATATCATCGCCACTGCCGGGACTTGAACCACGGACATGCTGTTCATGAGCAGGCAACCGTGTTTACCACTACGCCACTGACCTCACATTAGGCACGACCGAATTATCATATGTGAACACTCAACCACTTTCGCTTGTGAGTAATGATCAGGTTGCCCGATCGCCTTGAGAGGAGACACAGTTACTGTCTGTTAACTCCAATGTTGAGTTTTCTCAAATAAGACCGGTGAAATGGATGCTAGGTGATAATTTCTATTCTTTTGATTATTGTTTCCTCATTGATTAGAAGCCTATAAACGGTAATCTACGATTTCCCTTCCGTTCACTTTCCAGAAAGCGTTCACTGATCAAAAATTACAAGCAATAAGTTTTCTTTATAGCCCTAGGGTGTTTTCTTCCCTCAGATGTTTTTCAATCAAAAACAGGTGCTACACCTAGGTGTTAATTCTAGTCTGGTTCTGACATGTGCGTAAAAAATGGACGTTTTTCGTTCACTTCCAGTTGTGCCGACCGTAACATTTTGCAAAGGTTGTTGTGAGGTTGTTTTACATACATACGTATCTACATGGTTAAAGAATCACGTTGTAAAGAAACATGAAAATTTGGTGATGAATTAATCCAATTCCCAGATGACTACACAGGAACTCTTTAATCTGCAATAAACAATACAAAACAATAACGATAACTGGAAGGAGATGGAATTTTTCAGCTATGGCGTTCACATTTAGATAGACTGTCTAGAGGGGCAATTTTGGACCGAAACATGACTTAAGGCTTGTTATTGTTTGATCCCAATGTCTGTGGATATCTCATTCGATGTTCTAACATGACATCATACAGTAGATATGATCAAATCAGCCATTCTAAAAGAACAGTTTATTTGACTTGGTAGCAACGGTCAAATTTCTGGGTCAACTGACTTGAAAGTCTACATGATTGTAGAGGTTGTGGCCATATATCATTAGCGTTCAATTCATATCATTGAAGTTTCCGGACCACGTATCACACCTAACACCTACCAATTACATTATTTCAACAGCACACTGCCCGGAAAAACGTAATTGTTCGAACGCGCTTTCGAGTTCCCTTACGTTAACACTGGAGCCATATTACATAAATTAGCGAGTTCCTTGCGTAGGCCAAATTAACCGATAGTACAAGACATCATAATTTATACTTCAGGTGTTCCTGTATTTTTCCGATAAATTAACGGTCCTGGTTTGAGGTGAAGAAAGTCACAATTTCATGTAACGTCTGCTTAACGTTCTTCTACTTTGAAGTGGACAAAATATTAACTTGCCCGATGGTCTATTTATCAAACAAACATCAGATCAATAATCAGTAGCAACATGGAAACAGCAAAACTTTGAACACAAACCTACCTACACTTCGTAGTTGTTGCCTAACACCAGAAATAGAAGGTATAAATGAAATTTGAACTATCGGAGCGAAATCTGCTAGATATCACTTGATGCTTTTTGAAAAGTACGTTACTGCAGGCGCGCTCCAAACTATGACTGTGATGAGATCACACTAAACAATTCGATAATTTTCATAAAGTGGTCACTAAAATGTATTGTGGATGGTTAAGTTCCAGATAAAACCAGATAGAACGATACACACATTCCTAAACTACCAAACAACCCTAAACGATTATATCTTGAAAGTATGTAGTAGAAGTATTACGTATTTCAGCAACTCAAAAGTTACCTCACTCATTGTTTATCATATTGGCATCTAGAAAGGGACGGTATACACACCAATGCATACTCATCTCCAAATTAAAATGGACATTGTTTTCATATGCGAATAACTTGTGCTGTGTTGGAGCAAAAACAAAAGTATTTTGTGAAAGTGCTTGTGAAATGCAAAACCATTTGTTCTTGTCCAATCTGCAAAATCTATCGGCGGTTCAAAAAACCAATTAATTCTGTTATCCTCGCCGTTTTCTTCACAATCGTTTTTGGTCAATAACAGATGTTTGAACAGAATCGTAAATTCAATGTTCGCTGTTGTTCTTCGGGTGTTTCTCACTCTTGTTCGTTTGCACGCTTATTTCTTTCCGTTTGCCTTGTAACGCATTAAAAACCACTTCTATTCGGACCAACTGTCATGTACACATGTTCGATTCTGAAATGTCAATCAATTCATTTCCGGCATTTCTGGTGGACACACTCTGGTGATGAGGTATTCCTTCTTTCGCCATATGTGTACAAGTTACACACAGACAAATGCCACTACAAACAAAACATGCAATTCATTACGCTTCAGTTCAACACAACTGTGGCACAGGCATGCTTGTTGAGAATTACGCAGTAGAAAACACCGAAGTACGGTTCAACACACAAAACCACGGGATGTTGTGAACTGAATTCTTGATAAATATTTCCAATGAGAGTTAGTTGGAAAATGACGACATAACATGTTGAGGTAATTACAACTGAGCAGGCCTTATTGGGTGCAAGCCGAATAACTTTTTGCGAGTAACGGATTTTTGTGCTTGCTTCCTTTACAGCTGATGATTTTCACTTCCAGTGATGCACAGGAACTTAGTCCGGTATTTTGGTCATACACCCATCAGAAAAAAATTTGTTCAAGTCATTTGCTGTTGACGTTCTGCGGAGCACCCAAGATGTGTTCATTCATAACGGTTTTTCGGATAGCTACTCTGTGTCAACCAGCTGGTTATTCTGGCTGTTTATACGCAAACAGATGTGAGTTCGAAGTTCACGAATGCGCTCAAGGATTCTTGGAGTTGCTTTCGTGCTTTCCATCGATGAACACGCGTGCATTCTGGGGCATATGTTACGCGGTTAATTGATGTACTTTAGTCGTTTCAGCAGGCTTTTCGTCTCTTGGACAAGCCCATGACTGTTAGACATGAAAGATAGAGCATGTAAAACCTTAGTGATAGCGCAGTTATAAATACACACTAATTAGTCATGTATGTGGTGAACAGT
This sequence comes from Paragonimus heterotremus, assembly GCA_013368495.1. NCBI lineage: Eukaryota > Metazoa > Platyhelminthes > Trematoda > Plagiorchiida > Troglotrematidae > Paragonimus > Paragonimus heterotremus. The sequence goes on from LUCH01006252.1 coordinate 24,607, forward strand.
GAATGTGCAGCAATGAAATATACATCTGTCAGTGTGGTACAACATTAGTTAGCTACTAACATAGATTGGAAGACTCATTCAACCAAACAGACAACGACAATAATGGAATTAATTCGTCGTTCCATATGTAAGTTTATTTTGGAATGATGTCCATGGAAAAATGTAGACGACAAGTTGACGAATTGGTTTAATTTGACTTTCTTGCAAGACACTTTTTTCCGGCTTTCGATTGACAGCGTTTTGCGGCTGTTGGGCTGATTTTGGCAGATGCATCTGTATGATGCTGAACGTTTCCAAGCACAGTGATAAAGTAATCTGCAGATTGCGTCCGGTATACGTCGTACGCATATCATTAGAATGAGCCTTTGGGGACATCTGAGCTTTCCACCGGAACCCAGGAAATATCGAGTGTTTCTGTAATCACCTATGTTGGAGCCGTTTGTCATACAAAATTAAAATGTCTGATTGATAATCCTGAAGTCGACTATATCAGGGGGCAATGATTTATTTTCCGTAGTCTATCGGAACAAAATGTTTGAGGGAAGTTTTGAAGTTTTAAATTTAAACTATTGCGGACAGCTGACAATGACGGCTTTAGTTCAATGATAGACTTGCTTACACTTCATAATCAGTTGAATACAGGAAACGGAATTGCTGAAAAAAGAAAACAGGAAACCCTCTGCTGGACAGAATGCACTATTACTGTGACCTATTAAGCTAACGGCAAAAGATTGAAGAACACTGCAATCGAACTTCGCCTAACGTTAATTCAAACATGTACTAATTATAGTCTGGACAAAGATGTACGCCAGTCAATAATCTCGAAAATCGACAGCCATTGATCAAAACCCAGCTCGTGCAATTTTTTCACGAAATGTGGATCGGGAAGATTTCTTTGTAAAAAAAGAAATGTGTACTATAGGCTGCGCAACTCGAATCGTCTGACGGAATATATGTCAAAGTGGGACAGGTAAAGCTTGTGTAAACAAAATGCATCCAGAAAATCTGTGAAAACTGTCTGAAAAAGTGAAGTATTGAAACTGTAGTTTTGAGGTGTTTGGGCAGTAGTAGTAGAAACCAGAAAAGGTGGGGCTGGGAGCTGCTGATTACCAACTGAAAAAGCTCAACCAATGGCAAATGTGCAATACGATCCATACGAAGTGAACACAAACCAACACTGTTTATCGAAATCAGGTCACTGATTAGAAAATGTCAACTGATGCGCATTAGCTATAAGTGAAGCGGTCGCGATTGGAAACCTTCCCATCTTTCGTGATACAACATCGGTTTGCTCACACCTTAGACTTTTTCTGAATGAGGTTACACCGTATAGCTTACGCCGAACCTCTGGTATTTTTGATCAATATCAGTTCATGTCCGACTTGTACGCAACCTCTCAGTTCCCTGTTTCAGTTTAATAGTTGTCAATTTTTACCACACGAAACAGTATTTCAAGTGAACTGTGCATCAGCAACACATCCAGAAAACGATTCACAGCCGTCCTTGCTAATCGACCACTTCGATATATCGCAACATGAAACCAGTTCATTTATCCCGCCTACCAAGTGCTAATAACATACTATATCATTTTTAAGAAGTTGTCGGGTACCGCCAACTACCAAGAAGTTCGTTGTCAGTAAAGCAACTCGTTGTCATAGTCCAACGCCATCACTCCTAACCCGTTTACATGCACAAAGATGTGGGCATTCATACGTTATAAACTATTCATCTGCAAGCAATACAGAGGAATAGGACAATATGAACTTTCAGTTACATGTAAAACATAATTGTCACCACCAGAATGGCTAAGGTTTAGCACAATGTTATGGATTTGCCACTAGATACAATTTACAGTTATACTGTGCGAAATTACTTGCACCACACTTTCACACTCTCCCACATTTAACTGCTACTCACAGTTAACTGATTGTGATTCGGACCGAAGGTTATTCAGCGATGAATTCCCATTTTTAACGAGTATGGACCAGTAATAGGTTGACCTCAAGAATCTCGCTAAACCCATAGTATACGCTTGAAAGTGTCAGTGGTACTTTATCTAGCCGAAAAAATGAATGGACCTCACGGGAGTACGAGAGACAAATATTCAACTGAAGTCGTCGTCACACAAGGTGTGTATAACTCCATATGACCTAATCGTATCCCATCAAGTTGCGGAACGCTTTGCATGTGAGCGTGAGTGACACAAGGCCGACGAGACTGCTTATCGCGTAGGTATTATGTTGTGTAACTCTCTCACCATCGTGCAATCAAAATGGCTGCTGAGTATTTTGTGTGGGTTTTGAGGTTTCTGTGTTAGAAAATGAACAGTATTATCTCATTCGATGTATTCATAATTAACTAAACACTTTGATTAACCGGCTTTGAAATTAGGCATACAATGTGCCTGTTGTATAGGCGTCAAGGCCGCCTATGTGCACCACACGTGCTGAAACTCAAGCTGCCTTCCGAGTGGTAGCACCTTCAACGACCAACGGCTCATTTGTCCACGCACATAAGAGTGAAGCTACCGTTTGTAAATGTGAGAAGACTATGTGTACTTCTCCTGAGTCACGTGTTTTCTCTACCGTTGTCATAGTCTGTCGGGTTTAATGTTGATTACATCC
>LUCH01006253.1:3180-31982 GCA_013368495.1 Paragonimus heterotremus
ATGAAGGCCTTCATAACTCAAGTGTTCCCTCTTCCATTGTCCTATCGCAGTAGCCGATGCGTGCAGTCGTAACCAAAAAGGCCGCAAAATATGAGTTCGCTAGACCTATCATAAGCCGCTTTCACAGCCTGAAAATACAATGGAGAAATTCTACTGCACTAAAACGAAAGGCTTTTACACGAAAGATGAATTCTTATGTTTAAAAGAGAAACCAGTATGGAAAAAGGTATAGATGGTGACATTCTGAGTTCCATCAAACACCAACGGATTCTTTTTTACTAGCTTGCGTCTTAAACGTTCCATTCAGCGTATATTCGGGTACACCTGGGAGCCAGTATTACTGCACTGCTTGTAGGAAAACAAGAGTACATCCACAGTATTGGAAGTTCTTGTGAGCACTACCAGTACCAGCATAGGAAGAATCTGGTTTTCCGGCGAGTTGCTTGATAGAAACAGATGTACAAGGCGAGATACACATCTTACGAATGCCTCCTTATCACGCTCATCCCGAAGATTTAAACAGCCTTCATGGCGTTCAGGAGGGTCCTGTACTATAACTGAGCCTTCATTGGCAGCAGAGTTTACTGTTTTAGGGTTATGATGGGTATGGTTCCATAGCTCATGAGCTCACACTCAACTAACGTCGCACAGCCAGAGGGCTTTATACCGGTACTCTTTAGTTCAACGTGCCCCCTGACCACTACCGACACAGGAGGATGGTCGGATGATTTTGCTACAAAAAGATTCAGCCTTGGAAAGGTTACAGCAGACGTGACTATGAGGTGTCGCGGTACAGTTTGGGTAGACAGAAGAAGTACACACCTCCTTGGCAATGATCTCCAAAAGAGCATCATCACTGATTGTTGCGCAAACTGCAGATTTGGCAGCTGACGTCATTGTAACTTCAGAAGAAAGTATGCTACGTACAGCAATTTTACTCTGACATTCGTACCTACGGTGATCACAAACAACACGGATGCAGTCTATTTGCAGTGATACCTGTTAAACCCACGCTTGAAGCGTAAAACCGTGCACACACATTAAGCACTACGTGGCGTAGTCGCTCACACGGACGTTCTTCAGGCAAGACCAGCAATTCCAACGCCTGACCATGATTGCTCAGAGTTTTAAACAGACTGACTTGAGTTAGAGACGACAAGATGACCCAAGTAGCACACACCTCCATTTAAGTGGGGTCAAATGAGGGCAAGAAGGGACATTGTATAGAGATAAGTTTTTCACGATGGATAGTAGATGCGTAGGCCGGCAGACAACCGGTTTTCGCGCGAGATGTCGGAACTGGTAGACTTCAGCGGAGTGTCTCAGGACTACGGAGGGTTCCCGTCGTGACGCGTCCGCAGAATTCAAAAACCACCTGCGTATGTTTTGAACGTGTAGTTGATCTAAACAAACAGTTCGTTAGGGTGCGTCGGTCCAGAATTCCGGAATTCTGGACCGACGCACCCCGAATGGCCACTACACCGAATGCAGTATCCAATGGATACAATCTGTCGTGTTGTTCCTAAATAATCTTGTAGGCCACAACTGAGGTAATTCCGATGACAGATAAATAAGGAAATTTGCTGCAATAGCCGGTTGATTCAGATAAGTTCTAACTCCCCATGGGGAGTAGACAGACCCGTGAACCGTGATTTGTATTCTTTTTAAAATTATTTATTAGTTCGATCAAGTTGGTTTAAACGTCGGTTGTATATGTGAAGTTGAGGAAAGCAAAAAGTGTGAATAACAATGAGAATTATGAGATAGGGAGTAGTGTACAAAACGCTACGAATAGAGACTGGAACGAGTAACATTCGAAGGAATTGTGTAACATGTGTGTAGTACTATCGGAATTCGGAATTCACTCACGTGAGTGGCGTTGGCTATAGCTACATGGTCGTCGTCAGTGAGCGCAGTCAGTTGCACAAAGCGCACGCGACCGCTTATATTGCTACAGATTCGAAATGACGCATATCTACTACAACGGTCTAATGAGTCCTTCATATCGGCCAACTTCTACGTTGTATCTTGCTACATCCTGATATAATTATATCTTGTAACGGGACACTTTTTCAAAGCCAACAGGAGCTTTCTCAGTCATCATGCATACAATCCGCATAATTAAGTGGCCTCTTGAAAGTTGTTTTGAAGACAATAAGCAGGAATTTATTTTAATCGCCCCGATAAATACAGGTCTAAACTTATGATGCCTTGTGCAGCTTACTGCGCTCATAGACTGCGACCATGTAGCTATAGCCTACGCCCACGTGAGTGGCGTACGCTACTCACTGAAAAATAAAAACATGCAAACCTCTTAGGAAGCCATTGCTCCGAAGTGGCAATCTCTAACCACATTTTAAATGAACGTCAAAAACGTTTCCTACCGACCACGTCTATTCTCACATCCTACGACCACCAGCCTCACCGAACGACACTATTGTAAATCGCGGGTAGGTTTTGGTAACCATTCAAACACCTTAGTGGCTGATTTCAACAAACATTTTTCAACAGGCTCACTGAGGTTGTTGCAAACCCAATAATTCTTTGCTCTGTAAATAGCTTCTCAACTTTGCGGAAAGGTGCATGAGTTCGGATACCCGTTCAAGGTCAAACTACAGCGGTAACTCCTCGTGAATAATAAATGGGGTGTATGTGAGCAAATTTGTCGTAAAAAGCACAGTAGGGCGGTATACAAAAACTGTGCGCTGCTTGGTCAAGGTATGAGAACGTGAAAGAAATGAAATGGTGGAGAATAGTGAGCAAAAGCGGCTCCAAGTATCCAGGGCTCATGCGGTCCTCGAACGACACAGACGACAGACACACATACATTAATATAAGTGCCGGAGTTTGGTATGAAAGGAAAGGGGATTTCTTTTTTGAAGTTGTAACACTGATAATAATGAAAATCTTAAAACGGGTAGGTGGAAGATGACCAGTGGATGATACTGTAGTGACCTGTGGATACCCCCAGTCTGCCTGCTGTACGATGTGTAAAATCCTTCCTAAAATCGTAGCTCACATTGTACATATGACCCTAAGGATTTTTGTCTGTTGACTGTCTGATGCACGCGATTGCGTTTGTTTGTTTGCATGCTTGTCGGCTTATGCGCGCCATTCGCGCCATACACATTTTCCGGCTAGCTCGCGCGCTCGGCTGTCGGATGCTTATCCTCCCTAGCTATTCCGCGTATCGGTCTCGTCTAGCGCTGATCAAGACCATTTGTAATTATCGCATAATATATTCTCGGTCTCCGCAATTATCTGTATTTTTATTTCGCGTCTGGCATTTCTGCGTATACCTGGGGAAACGTTAACTTAGTGCACGTACGCACTAAAATATCCTAGCAGTTGACTCTATTGTTATATATAATGCTATATAATGTAATATATAATGTTTTCACTTTTTCCTATTACATTCTGCTAATCGTGCAACTGCTGTATCAGACCGAACTGTACACTATTGCTTCGCTTGAAAGAACTGGCACAATATATGTTCAAGTAAAAGTCCTTCCATGTTTACCCGTTAGTTCTTCCTTCAAAGGTCGGCGACTGACGCGGCGTGTAATCGGTAGACCGTGAATATCTCTGTTAACTTCGGGTAAAAATATTTTGTAGCTATCGAAGTTGCTGAAATTTTTTGACATTTTGCAGTTCATAAAATCTTATAATTCTGTTTCCTCAAGATTTCTTTGTTTAATCTTCCGAAGACGTAAGCCAGGAATTTGCGGCCGTTCAATGGCATGGGGATTAATGAAAAATAACGCAGGGTCGCATTCTATGTCATTTCGGAGAATTGAAGGTGAAATATGATGAAAGCTGACGTTATAGACGTGGAAACAAATGCTTATATTTGAATTTGGAGGCAATTAAACAGGAGGGCGTGATTATAGTTTCGACAATCGAACTATCGTTGAAATGTGAATACTGAGGTTTTCATAAAAATACAAACATGAGGAATGCCTATAGACCTAATTCAACGTAAGACAGTGCAAAAAACTGGACAGGTAAGTCGAGTTTCATCAGTTATATCCGCCTTGCCTTACCACTCATTGGTACCACTGTTGTTAACTTTTCCATGAAATTAGGATGTGCGCAGGAATAAAGACGAGGCGATTTGCAGAAAGAATGATAATTAGGAACACTCCCAGCTGAAAAGATGACACATAACGGCATCCGTGTAGTTCGCCGCTATCGTGCCTCAAGGCCGAAACGAGTTGAAAACGGCTAGTTGAGCGCGAAAAGAGATTTTTCAAATTTATAATAAAATATTAAAATGCATATTATTGGACAAATATATAGATTCCATCGGGTACAATAATTGTGTTGCAATGAGGAAAATCAGCTATACCTAAAAATTGTCTATATTCACACGTTGTTGAGGAATATGTCACCATTTTTTTAAACAAAGGCAAATGTTGGAACTGGTCCAACAGATTATTACCCAGTCTATCGTCACTATCGAAAACCAATCGACAATGAAAAGCAAGGACTAAGCGCGTAGACCCTTGTGTATTGGTATCGACCCTGGAAAGTAAAGTGTACAGAGAAAGCACGTCAAGCTAGCGGGGCACGGAGCGAGTTGTGATTGTAGCCCCGGGACGGATATTACAAATGGAATAGCTTGACTAAAACAAAAGTGGACAAAAAGCCAGTCATCAAAAATGTACAGGTGAATGCGACTATCAAAAATATCATTTATTATAGTCGCTATACACAATGTTGGCTTCCCTAATCGATTTTACTTTCTAAAAATGCTTCGAATGGAATTTTGGTGTAGAAATACGGATTCACTTGTTCAGAAATGCCTAATTTCGCGTGGTTTTGGAGATCTAATTGAATTTGTAATTTTCGACTGCGTTGCGGTTGCATTGCATTGCACGGAATATCTCAGTAATTTGCACGTAACGCTAAAGCACCACGGTCATTGGTTAATTATTCCCCTGAATTATGTGTTCAGCCTAGTGATTTCACTGAATTTCCGATGGAAAAGGGTTCACGTTTTCACGTGGTTGTTTCTATCTACGGTATGGTGCAAACATGGGTAACACGACCCACTCCATCATTAACAATGTGTGTATTGCTTTGTTTATTGCTTACTGACTATGCCTGCATGTAGCTGGCCATGTGTACGCGAGCCAATGCTCACTTATCTGACAGATAATGACCAACTCTGATGCTCGTTAGTTGTCCGACGGAAACATTGATTCCCACTTCTACCATCTCAGCTACAACCCTTCTATCTTCATATCATGGACGCTTATGAATCCGATGACTGTCGCTCTGTGTTTTAAGCGCTTGCAGAAATCCCTGACGGCTGCCAGTATTTTACGCCATTTTTGGCCAGAACTGAAGGAGGTCATTATAACTTATCCCCAACGGTCTAAATACGAGGGGAAGTCAAAAAGTGATGTCATTTTATTTCGGACAGGTATAATTACCAACACAGGAACATGTATTATACACCAAAATAAAGTTGATCCTCTGTGAATCACACTCCTAATTCTCAACATAGTCACCGTTACGCTTAGTAGCAACGTTCCACCTTTGGATGAGCGCATGTATCCCTGCCTCGTAAAATGTTGTTTTCTGTCCTTTGAGCCACTTCTTCACTGTGGTTTTCAATTTCTCGTCACTAGAATAATGTTTGCCTCTCAAACCCCCTATCATGGGACCGAAAAGGTGATAATCTGAAGGCGCCTGTCTTCTCTGATCACAGCATCTGCTTTTGATTTAGTGGCAAGTTTGACAGACGCGGATGGACAGCCAGAACGGTGTTTATCGGCTGCGCCCACAGTTCCCACCTTTTCATCCTCTAAACGACGAAGCCACCTGCATACATTGCTATAATCCACAGCATCGTACACAAGTGAAAATATGAACAAATAGATTAAAAATAACCCCAGTATCCGTGTGCTAACATTGCCACACGCAGCTGACCGTAACAACAGTAGCCATGACGATTTTCGAAAAACAACTACGGTGGGGTCAGTTAAAACAAAGGTCTATGGGTCTCAGAAGTAGATTTCGACGGCTTCAATTTCTGCGCCAGATACCAAGCTACTAAAACGATTTTGTTCTAGGAAAATAATTTTCCGGAACACGACAACTCAGAGGCTCACGGTCTACGGCTAGCATTCGTGGTGACTGACAACCAGCTAAACCTATAGTGAGGTGGAGTAAACCCCGGCCTGTCTGTTGTACGATGTGTAAAATGCCTCCCGAAATCGTGGTTCACATTGTGCATATGATCTTAAGGATCTTCGCCTGCCGTCCCCTTGATGCCGACGATCGCGTTCGTTTGTTTACATGCTTGTCGGCCTGTGCGCGCCAACCGTGTCATATTAACTCTTCCGGCTTGCTCGCGCGCTCGACGGTCGCATCCTTAGCCTCCCTAGCTACTTTGCTTATCGGCGTCGTTTAAAGCTGATCGAGACCAATTATAATTATTGTATAATATATATAATTAATGGTATTTTTATTTCGCCTCTGTAATTTTTGCGTATACCTGAGAGAGCGTTAACTCATTACACGTACGCACTAAAAAGCATTTTGTGGCTAAATTATATTTCAACTCCAGTGCTTCCCACTATCGATTATGTTTGGAACACTTTGAACGCTTCCCCAATACCATTGGACGTTTGACGGACATTGTTTTTTCCTGGTTCATCATTTCCTTGGCTTCAACCCTTATTTTGTATCCAGGTTTATCGTACTTCGTTCATCTTTTTCCACTACAAATTGGCAAGCAACAAGTGACTATTCATTTGCTCACCTTATTTTGGACATTTCATTGATTTTTGAGATATCTCAGTGTGGTTTCCAAGTAGGCAATGATTTCATTCGGGCCTCTATCAGTATTCAAATCCCTGGTTTTTGTATTTCTAATCCCGGATTGTGGTTGTGAATAGTCGAAGATATATTCATGACTTATAGGATTAAATCCAAGCCCAAGATGTACTGGTGTGTTGTTCAGTCTATCCCAAACGCAACTGCGGAGGGAGTTTGCGATCTCAACCATGAAATATCTTTCGGGAGCTCATGTGACATGTCGGAAGAAACCTTACTAAATAGAGTTTGATTATCGTAGCAGAAAAAACTAGACCAACTGTTTTTTCAATATTGAGCTCGGGGTTGTTAAACCGTCACAGTCACTTCCACATATAAAACAGTTGCCTGTGCCTCAAATAATGGACGACTCCATCTCCTGACAGCCCTGGTTTTAACATATGCCTCCCTCTACTTACCAAACACTGGCACCATTCGATTCCACCGTCCCCATTATGGAGCTAGCAGACGCCGCCAATAAATTGTTGGAAGCTAACCCGCCCTCTTACCTAGCACCTGTCACCTCTCCCACCCCACCTCAGCAAGCGAACAACGCGTTTACCGGGCAACTGGCTGCACTCACAACACATCTACAACAAATGATGAACCACATTTCTCGTAGGAGTTGGTTATCATTCAGCATGCGCTCGTTCAGCAGTCAGCGTTCTCGTACACCAGGCAGCAACACATCACCTTGTTTGTATCAACAGAAATTTGGTCACCGCGTGAAAGAGAGCAATCAGCCGTGCTCTTACAAATCTACCCGTCCAGGGCCACGCACTGGCCAGTTATGAGGGAGGACGACTGTCGATGGCTTAACTTCACCCTGTCGTTTATTCTCTACATAACGTAAGTCTACTGACATCAGATTTCCCTTTGATACCGCATCCGAAGTGAGTGTCATTCCACGACGAGCGGAAAAGGTTTCCTCACTCAGTCCGCCTACACTGCAAGCCACTAATGGACGGCAAATCGCAACGCATGGCACACGGTTACTTGCACTTCATACAATCCTGCTAGGACAGTTCCTTCGGACACTCACCATTGTAGATGTTCAAAATGCAATTATCGGTGCGGCAAAACAATTTTCTTTGCCATGCAACATTGTTAAAGGTGCGCGGCACACATGCAAAACTTATTCTGCAGTCACTCATAGCCGGTTTTCTGCGCAGCTCCAAAGTGTTCCACAACTCACGGCTGCTTTGTGAGGCCCCTCGAAGTAAAACACCGAGTATTTCATCACAATATCGCTACAGACCATCCTACTACCGTCCAATAGTGTCGATCATCGCCCGTAAACCTGGAAGTTTTTAAGGCTGAAGTCAATCACAAGTGGTTACTTGGTATTATCCGGCCGTCAAACAGTTGTTGGTAAGCCCCGCTACGCATTATTCCCACAACTTCAGGCGACTGGCATCTAAGCGGCGATTTTTGTACGCTCAACAATATTGCGATCCCTAATCGTTATCTTATTCCTCATATCGACGACTTTTTTCCTTCATTCTAGACGGCAGAATTGTTCTCTTATAAAATTAACTTAGTGTGCGCATATCATATACCCGTGGCTCCTGATGATACTTCAGATATGGAATTAACAACTCCTTTCAGCCTTTTGGTTTCCTGCAAATGCCACTTGATCTGCGCAACGCTGCCCAAACTTTTCAGCGTTTTATACATCAGGTTACTCGTGGCTTTGATGTTATTTACGTTTACCTCAGTGACATGTTGATTGCTAGTCAAAATCATTGCGAAGATGAACAACATCCCTCTTTATTGTTCGCAAGTCTTGCCCAATTCGGAATTACGACTAATCTCCCTGAGTGCGCACTAGGTGTTGGTTCACGAGAAGTTTTAGGTCATGTTATCAATTCCAAGGGTATCCGACCACTAGTCACAGAATCTAAAACGCTGCAGGATTTCCCCTTTTTGTTTCCTTTTAAAGCTTTAGCACCCCCCTGGTATGCTCAACTGCTATCGTCGTTTTACACCACACTGCTCACACATTTCTCAATCACTAACCGATCTTCTGGAGAGATCAAAGGAAGGGTTGTCTTTAAGTCTCGGGCGATGCATGCTTTTAGTGTTGGCAAAAAATCACTTGGTTAACCCATTGCCCCGTCGCATTTTAACACCGATCATACACCCGATCACTTCTCTCAACCGATGCCTTGGCAGACGCAGTTGGTTGAGGTCTCAAGCAGGTTGTCAACGAAGAAGTAAAATACATTCCGTTTTTCTTTCGGAAGCTCTCCCAAGACACACCGATTACAGTAGGCTTGGTAGGGACTCGATCATCATCATCATCATCATCATCATCATCATCATCATCATCATCATAACAGCCATGAGCCTGACCAAAAAGTACTGTGGCTCGGGCCGCCGCTCACCTCAACAGTGACGTGGAATATCCTGAAAGAAAAGTTACTAAGAAGGTTGAGAATTAATAAAAGAAGACTAGGCGGAAGAACTAGAAATGTTGTGGATACAGGTACGCCACTGACTGCGACACATCGCCATCTCGGATAAGGGATTCGATCGCGATTTACCCATCGATTCTGCACTTCTGGTATCTGTTAGAATGTCGGATTGTCCTTGTTTTGACCGACCATAAACCACTTATCTGCACGCACAACCCCCATCCGGAAACCCCCTTCTTCGTGAAATCCTTCGACGAGGTTTCCTTGCCCAATTTGTGGAAGGCCGTAACATTCCAGGGTCTGTTGGTGTCACTTTCGACGCTGTCTCCAGTCTACACACTGATGCAGTCCCAACTTCTTCTAGCATAAGCTTAGAGGAACTGGCAAAAATACAGCTAAACGACGAAGAACTATCTCATCCAGAAACACTCTTATCTTTTCGGTTGTCTTTATCCCTTTTTCTCATTCTGATCGCAACATCGTGTGCGACACAACTAAGTCCATTCTTCAATTTTCTACATTCTTCCTAACACCTCGGAGTACGTGCCACCCTGAAACTCGTGTGTCAATGTTGCATTTCGTCCAGTATGAACCAGGACCTATGCATTCTGGATAAATTCTGTCTTCATTGCGAATACGAAAAGATTCATAGTCATGCCGCTTCCTCACCTGGCCATTTCCCCACGACACATTTTCGTTACTCACTAGCCCACTAAGAAATTGTCGGCCCGCTGCCACCGTCCGATGGAAAGATTTCGTGCCCATTTGTGCCCACCTGCCCACTCGTCGGCCTATGGCTTTCCATACACCGGATACCACGGATGAGACTATTATCAAGGGTTTCCTTCCCCACTTGTTGGCTACTTTTGGTGTTTCTTCCATGGTTACTGCAGACAGGGGCGTGAAATTCCGGTGCCTCCTCTTTCCTGATATAACGTGTGTGGTTAGTTGTGAACATACTGCAACGACAGCACATCACTCCTCGAATGGTCTGGTGAAAAGTTTTCATCGACAACTGAGGGCATCACTAAATGCGCGTTCTTCAACGCATATTGGACAGAATGTATACCGTTACCCTGCTATGTATCAGATCAACTTTAAACGAAGACCTACCACTCACTCCAGCAAAACTAGTGTGCGGGTCAACTTTGCGTTTACCCAGTGAATTTTCTAACAGTGACCTCACCCGGTCGACCCACTGAATCAGGCTTAAAACCTTCAGGATCACAAAGAATACATTATAAAATAAGCAAGAATCATGTATAAGTCTGAACGCATTTCTGGAAGAAACGCTGGTGTGTGCACGATCATTGTAGGTAATTACAGGCTATGTATTTACAAAACGTTATGTAACATGACAAACCTGAACTCCGTCATCAAAATGGAGCGTAAGCAGAGAGGATTGGGTTTCACAAGCGTTCGATGCACGCACCGAAGGCCAAACAGTGCGTGTTCCACAGACAATGTTACGTGAACTTACTTTCTATAAGGTTACGAATTAGCCCATTTTTCAAATGGTTCAAGGTCCCTCCGGAACATGGGTCGGTAGGTGGCCGTCAGCTGCAAAACATTATTCCGATTGAATGGAAACGTTGACGGCGCCTATTTGAAAGCCAAGCGAAGATGGCGTTTTCTGAGGATAGATGCATACTTAACTTCCCTGAACCTTCAGTTTGTGTGCACCGAACATGAGCAAATTTCCCGTGAAGTCGCCCTTCCTTATAACCACCAGTGTTTGCGGGCAGCGCACACAATCAAATGAATCAGTTACAGGTCTTTCTCTCGGTGCATCTTTTTATACGTCGCGTCATTGCGTTCCCGTCGACATTTCGCTCAAAACCGCGTAGGTACATCGGTAATTATCCTCGTATCCGATTGCAAAACTTCTGTCCTTTCCTACCGACATCAGGAACTGCCTTAAAACCCCTTCCGGAAAGTGTGCATGAAATGTTGCAATATATTCGATAAGGCCCGGTGTGTGTTGCCGCAGTCATGATTATGGGGTTTTGGCGAACGCTTCCGTTTAGGTGCCATGGAGTTATGTCCGTTCCATTCGATGGACAGTCGCTAAATCGCAATGACCAATAAAAATTTACTGCTACGGGCCCACTTTTAGCATAAGTTTTATTGCAGCTTCAAAAGAATTTTGCCATCGTGTGGTATAAACAGCGTCGAAAAATGTTGAAACAAACTAAACTGGGCAAGGATAGACGAGAAATTTTGAAATCTAGCAAAAACTTGGGAAGTATGCAGCGCAGGAGTTGGTCGATTGCTTGAAAACCTCCAAAAGTTGAAAATATCGCAAAGCGTTCGGTCAATACGAGGTTCTATGCGTCCAATCGTCGAAATTTTCCTCGCATAAGGGGTGTTTGTGGGATTGTTGGAAATAGGACGATGTGGAATAGTCACATGTAACATGGCGAATAATGTATTATGTATTCTTTCAGCGAACACCATGCAATCTTAATATTCTTGCGTATTTTTTCATGAAGTATACTACACTGGCAAGCAGCTGTTACAGTATTTCGGGTCAACTGTGTAACCAGCAACTGCTACCAGAATAATTATCACGTGATAGTCAAAACCCCATTCGGAGTTTCGACGTCCGTTCGTTTCATGGGGGTGACGGTCTAGCTAAAATCCATATTGTATAACAACTGATAGTTGTTATGTAGTTAACAAGGAAGGTTTGAGGCGAGGGAAGGCAGCAAGAAATGTTGTGGGAACTCTGCCACAAAGTTTTACTTCAGGCTCGGTTAGGCACCTAATGGCAATAATTCAGAAGACAACAAAAGGTCGCTACACGATACTCTATATATTACCACAACGGATGAACAACGAAATGTGAAATCAGGCAGCGTCCTTCGTGTAGCGCGTGGAATGGAAAAGTTAGAGTTCTGCGAAAATAAGTATGTTAACAAAACATGCCTTAACAGGAAGTGTTAAACTGTACAACGAAATGCCGGTAAAAATTAAGCTGTTCTAAGAGATCGCCACAATGTGTAACAAGGTGTTAATGCGATTGTGTAAGGTATATGGGGGGTATATTTCCCTACAGTTTACTGTGAAAAGTTTTTTATGCTAACCGGTACACCGTTATTACTGGCGACCGGAAGTTTTAGCCTGAATATTTACTAGGATGAACAGATTATTACAAACGAGCATACATATATATAGGTGGGAGAAATGCATATATGGATTGTGAACCTGAATTCTCCGTGTGCGTGTTCCAAGTATTACTCTATGTAGGGTCACTCTGCCGGATTTACTAAAGAGCTTCTACTTAACGTTTCCAGACTATCTGGGTAATGCGTCCACGATAACACACATGAACAAAATGACGTTGGATTTCCAACGGTTTCGTGGGTGTGCAATAAATCAAATGTAAGATGGGGTGTGAGTAGACGATAGGGACACAACGATCTGTTTGAAACAAGCCGTTTTCAATGGAAACCTGATGGCAGGGACGGGTATGTGCGTTACATGCGACTGGCGGCTAGGCATTTTCCGGATCACACTCAAAAGGTCATCAGAAACTACACAAAGTTTGAAGGTGGACATTGTGTTTGATAACGCAAGATAGCCACCCAAGCCCTTCTGAAAAGATTGACTGTTATTACCGGCTCCGAGTTCATTTGGAAAATTACCCTAAAAATTAAACATCACTATATTTTCGCTCCATCCACACTCGGAAACATGCATGGCTCAGTCGTATCACCCATGATTTACATACGTGTACGTGTACGTGAACTCGATGTAATTTAGTAAAACCGAAGCTGCAACCTCCTTACCTTAGACCATCTAAAGTGACCCCACACCAATATCAATATTCCGCAATTCATCGAGCTGGAAAGTGTGATACCGTTACCACTGACCGTCTGGGGATATCCCATGTGCACAACGATTTTATACAGTCACCAGAGAATTCTTCACCTCATTTTGCGACAACTCTTCCCAACGCTACTCTTTAGGTGGTCCCTACAATCTCAGTGATTACATCACCCCGCATCCACTTATCACCAACCGCTAACAACGCTGCCTCGCTACATTTAACCGCACACATGGGTAGGCGCATTAATGTGCATGCTCGTTTTTCTCAAATTGTTTCTTAATAATAATAATGACAATACATTTGTCAACGCATCTATGAGAAACACGCTCGGGTGTGCGCGATCATGACAGATAATTACATGCGGTACAAAGCAACAAATGGATATATAACAAGAAAAACGTGAAATCTGTTGGCAAATGAGGATGTAATCAGAGGAAAAATAGTCACAGTTTACAACGTCCGATTTACGCATACGGAAAGAAGATAGTTCGTCTGTTCCACAGGTTTAGTCCAAAAATGGGATGTTACATCAACTTATCTTTTACGAGGTTAATTAAGGACGACTTTTCAAATATTCCAAGGTCACGCCGGGCAATATGTTCGAGTTCATCTTCGGGGTATTTCGCCGTTATTTGACGAAACTTCAGTAGGAAAAATGTTGAAATAATTCAGTTTGGATGAGGGAGGAAGGAAAGTTCAAAAATCCGGTGAGGAACTGATTGCTTGAAAACGTCACGAAGTTGAAAATCTCACTAATCACTCGGCCAATGTAGGTGTGTGAGCCTCCATTCATCGCGAAAATTTTCCTTGCATTATGGATGCTCGTGGGAATAAGAAAAAAAGTGCAGCGTCATGTTTTGCTTACTTTGCCTCCTGTCCGAGCACCAACGCTTGCTTTCGATGTTCTGGGAGCGGAATATTATAGTGGTTTCACTGCTTTATATTACATTCCGCCAACCGTGCAATTGCTGCATCAGATCGCACTGTACACTTTTGCTTGGCTTGATAAAAACGGGCACAATATATTTAAATAAAGGCTCTGCCACGCTCACATATTAGTTCTTCCTTCAAAGGTCGGTGACTGATAGCCAGTTAAAACATTCTATTGTTGAAATGTATTTCAGCTACAGTACTTCTCACTATCAACTACGTTTTGGATACTTTGAACACTTCCCAAATATCGCTGGAAGTTTCACAGACACTGTTTGTTCCTGGTGAGCCATGTCTTTGGCTTCATCCGTTATTTTGTATCCAGGTTTATTGTAATCTATTCATTTTCCTCCATTATATGTGAACTATGTATTATTGATTACGTAACGTGCTCTGTAGTTTGTGGGAGTGGTTGCCGCTCAGAAATTGTTCTACCTTGAGGTACCTGTCGAATAATCGCTCGAATTTATCCTGGGATGCAGCCGCAACGACTGCCTCAAAAAGAAAATTGGAGCATCTAGCTACTCGCACAAAGTGAGGAGAACTTCTGACATTTAATCCTACTTTATTGCCTTCTTAACGTCAAAGAATGTCACTTTGTAGGTGGCTCATCACCGGGAGGTAGCAGGTTCATGCGGGGGTGACAAGGGGTACGCAGATGCTTGTGAACAACTACTATGCTCCCACGAAGACATCGATACTACAGAATGAACAGATGCAGTTTATGAGCCTCCAGACGTAAGACAGGGTTCCTATTCCGAATACTTTTGGTGGATCTTCTTTGAAAGCTATCAATTATCCTAATTTCCTAAATAAGAAAAGAAGGACAGGTCTATAGGCTCACTTTTGGTTGAGACCGTACTAAGCTACAGAAGAAGGCACAGACTTTGGCAGCGCCTGAGCGACATAAATCAAATTCATTTAAACATGTCATACTACTGGCTGTACATGCTGATAGTGTGGTGTTCTGAGAAACGCTCAGGTCCTCTTGAGTGAAAATACCTAGATCACGTTGCAGAGAGACAGACATAAGCAAGACTGGAGCTATGTTTCAAGTTTTTTCGTCACTTTGGCGGACATTGAAGGCAATACGTTTGTTCGCCCTGAAGGGCGGCTGGCTTGCTGCCACTGAGGGGAATGGTCCTTTCAGTTCAGCCTGGAGGAGGTCCTTATCCTCCGAAGTCCACGCGGGTATCCAAATCTTCATATCGCCCTTATAAATCAGACGGTTACACTGCATAGTAGCAGTAGCAGTGATTAACATCAGGAATAACAGTGGTCTAAGAACGGAGCCCGGATGTGCTCCTCTAGCAGTCGAGTGCGCGGCAAGATACTTCCCCTGTTACTTCACAATAAACCTGTTGTACTATATGTGGTTTTACAGCCAGGCTAACAGTTGGCTTAAAATGCCGCGAACATCCACTGTGTTTATAAAGACATCGAGATCTACCGTATCAAACTTTCTCGCAAGACCCAAATGTACTCTTTCCGCATCACTATCAGAACCCTTTATTTTGGTTCATGGGTAACTTGCCAGGAAAAGGATGGTGTCGAGTTCGTTAGGGTCTGTTGCGTCATTTTTTGGATTGCTGTGCTTTGTTTGATTGGAGTTAATTGGTGGGCCAACGTTTTATTATTTTCCCTAAAATTAAGCTGCATTAATCATCTTTATTCGTACACGAGATACCGCAACTGTTTCCCTTACTCTTATTCAGACTGAGCGCTGTACATTCCTAAATGTCAAAATAAGATATTCTTCCTTTGTACTTTTCCTTGTGTAGCTCATAATTCTTAAAATTTCTTGAGGCGAAAACAATCGTTTTACCCCCACCCAACCAATGACCATTTGTTTGAGTGAACTTCATACCGTTTTATTGTCCCCCAATACTGAGCGGTGCCTAGTTGTCAACTTTATTGTACGGGCACATTCTTCGTCCTTTTCCTTGGAAATTTTCACATTCGAGGTGCAAGATTTAATTTTGATATACCCTGAGTCAGTTGGTACTCTGTTAAATATAGTTTCCACGAGCGTCTTCCCATTAACTGTTTGAAGAATCGATTACCTTCTCTGTCGTCGGATGCTGACAGAGGCATTTTCGTATCAACAAATCACGCTAAACTCTGTGTGAACTTGAACCGTTAGCGAGCGATTCAGTGGATGATGGTTGTGTTTAAATGTTCTTGACAGAATTTAGGCTGCCGGTACATAAGAAAATTACGCTCCTTCGCGTGGCTTTGAATCTGACCGTCGATTAAGCGTTCTAGAAACGTTGGTATCGTCGTGAGTGGCGCGACGGGACGGTATTTCGCATCAGTTCGACGTGTACAGCCCTCACGAAGGGATACCATATAACAGTACTTGCATTCACTTGCGGGTTTGCTATCGTTTAATGAGAGAGAAATAAACGCCTGTAATACAGCCTCTAAGAAGCTTACGTGTCATAAGAGGGAACTGGTGGTCTATTGCCGTACCAAGCGGCGTGTCCGTAAGTCCACCTAAAGACGAATGTCCGAGAGTTCTCAATGTACTGAAGAGCATTCGCGTTGTTAAATGGTCGCTCACAAAGATGCTTTAGTGGAGCGCGGGGTTCGGTAAAATATGCATCACTCAGCTCTCACATAATGGTATCAGCTGCCTCACCGTTTGTTTTTGACGGTTTCCATAAGAGTCTTAGTACTGCGTACACCCGGCTCAGATTTGGATACGCTAGATGGGTACACGCAAAGTGCCCTTGCCTTCATGTTCGACACTTTCGCGGGATCATCTGCAGGACGTCACGGCTGTGCCCAGCTGTTGCATCGCATATGTTGCACAGCGCTGTGCAATGTAGATGTACTCCTTCAGCACCATCTAGCTGTAACAGGCCCCAGATCTTGCCTGCGGTAACCGTGAGCCTGCGGATGTTCTGCGCCAATCAGCGCCTCACTTTTCTCTACAGAACACGCATTAGAGACACAACTTTCAATGGCTTGGTGTACAATAGTCTTGGAAGTCACCCAGTGCTGCTGCGCGTGTTTCGAAAATGGCCGGTTATTATTGTGTGCAGATGTATATCCAATTTGTTTAATTTAACCGTTCTAATTGGCATACTATTTGCCCCGCTTTGTTGTTGTGAATTGCTTTGAGAGGTTTTGACCATAATTTGTTCAAAAAGGAATATTATACCAAAATGCCAACTGAGTCAGCTAGTCTTCAAAAATTGTCAGTCGCCAAGCGACCAGCCCTATGCAAAAATAGCATGTTGACAACAAAAGAGGCGTAAACTCCACAGGATCCACGTCCAACACCTGCTACACTCCCTTTATTGATGAGAGGCCAAAGTCTGCTGTTAAGCGGTATTCTCAACGGCACATTTTAGCCCCTTACAAGGAAGGAAGAACACCAAGTTATGTCCAGTTCCTATTGCCGATGTATTTTTAGACCAGGTTGGAAAACTAACGGACTTAGAAACTGAAATGACAAAACTGCGTAGTAAGTATGAAGAGCTTACCAACGTTTTGCACCAGCTGAATCCAATAGTTAGCACTCCAAATGCTCCAAATAACACCCATCATAGGACCGGTCTTCTAGCCATAAAAATGTCGTTGCTACTAGAACGTTCATTGACACAGTAGCTGCTGAACTGCACAAACGGTTACGTTGGGCAAGTAAAGTGGTACTTGACAAAATACCTCTGCTGACCGTGGAATGAGTCCTATCCGAAGTTAGTAGGATAGAAAACCAGGAATGCCATTGTGGAAGACTTCGTAAGAAAGTACAGCGAATCTATTGTCCACTGTTATTGCAGTTCCCGAAAGAACTTGTAGCAAACGAATTTGTCAAAATCAAAAACAGATTATGTGTGCATCAAATTATAAGTTGATAGAAGTGCTTGGTGACAAAACACCACTCAAAAGGGAAATATTGCGAGCCAATAGTTCCCAAGTAAACAAGAACTGAAGTAAAAAAATCGGAAACCTTGTCGACTTTACTGTCGATCTTGACTGCATCACAAATTCCCCAGATCGGCAAGTTGTAACTGGCAACGCCGTTACGATGTCCGTCTAGAAGGATACTAAAAAGTGAATAATGTCCAGCCCTGTAGACGCCAAGTGGGGTCACGTTTCCCTAGTAAAACTCATGGTTAGTGTTAAAAATACCTCTTCCAGACATTGACAATTCCCTCTGTCAACCGAGGCGCTGACTGGAGTGAGTCCCGGACGTAAGGTGTCCAAAATTCTCTACAGTGTCGTGGGCAGTATCCCAAATTTCGAGAACAAAAACGAGTATGGGCAAGCAAACCCGCATCCTCCTCACTGTAGGCGTTTCCCTCCATTATCTGGAGTGACTGTACACGCCAATCGCAAATCCAAAACGCCTGAACAGGTCTACAAACCAGCAGTAAGACTTGTATGGTGCTCACAAGAGAACGTTTTTCTAGATTCGCCATACAAGAGTAAGTTGAATGTGTTTCATGAACGCTACCAATTTGGCTTTGGTAATCACATTCTAAGAGCAAGTGCGTCGCACATGAGAAGGAACAATTGGCCCTTTGCTGCTTTCTAGCCAGTCCGGAGGACTGCCTATTTCCGCGCAAAAGTACATCCTTTTCCATCTCCCTTCATCCAGACAAAGTGCATTACATATTTTTTCGGATCTATCTACATTAAATAATGGAGAAGTTCTCCGACCGTTCATTTTTCATCCACAACTAATCTATTTCTGGCATGACCTTGACCGTTAGGCCGGTATTTAAATTGTGACGCAAGGGTTGGTGTTAATGCTTAGCACATTTCATCGAGCACTGAAGATTTTGGAAACTCTCTTTGTAGAAGCAAGTGTCACGAATGGTTCCTAGTAAACTGGAACTTTTCTCTTCCACTATGCCCACTTTATCTACTCACATAATTTGTTTGCTTTACAGTTATCGATTATGTGCATGGTTTATATTTGTGGGTGTCGCGTTGCAGTGCATACATTGATCACGCTCATCTGAGCTTGTTGCCCATAGATGCGTTGAGAATTATGGCATCAATAGTATTGTTATCATTATTATTCTTGCAGGTCTTAAATTTCCCATGCATTACTCAGTAGCTCCGCAACACCCTATCCCCAACACCCTATCCTTCTATCCAAAAAATGAATGTTACTCGTAACCAAACCCCTAACGTACGTAGCCCATCAAGTACATCATCACCTGTACATATAACTCACACAAATGTCCGCCACCCCAATCCTTTTCAGTGCACCCTTCGGTGTTTCATCCACCACCACCCGATCTCGATCCCTATGCCCCACTCAGTCATTCTACCATAATTACACCCTTCCGGCACTTTCCGTTGTGGAATAAATGTTTTTACATCCCCTCGAACATCAACGGGAAATTGTTACATCACAGAGACCGGACCTCTCCATGTGACACTCTACAACCCAACGCCCCGCCCGTCATGCAGTTCTTTAGCAGTTTACATGTTGTGCCTGACAGAAAATATTCCATTGGTTTGTCACTCATGAGAGCAAGATCAGTGAAATTTGAGGTGCACTTATTTAGATCTTTCGTCTTTTCATCTGGCCCCAATGTCGTTCTCGTCACTGGGACATGGTGCTTCCCTGATACTCCAGACACACAAATAAGCCTCATAGGAAGTAGCATGTTTTGTAGGGATCGTCTCACAGGACAAGACGGTGGATGCGTTATTTACATAAAAGAGCAACATTCCGCAGTTACAAATGACGAGTCTCGTCTTAATAAAGTCGAGGACTGGTTGTGGTTAGTGATCACTGTAGGTTCTCGTGACCTATTTATAAGATGCATGTACAGACCGCCTAGTGCTACTATCAGTGACTTGGCTGACCTCGTGGAGGTGACAAATCACATCTCAAATATTCCTTGCGAACAAAAACCTGTACCATGTCCAATATCCCCTGGGTCTCATTTTCCGCTGCCGCAAAGGAAGCTGAATTTCTTCCGTGCATTCAACTGAATAGACGAAACCAACATCTCATGATTCCCTCCAAAAGAGCACAGTTTGAATCGCACATCCACCATAGGTATTTCCTCTGTCGGGATATCCATTCCGGAACAATTTCCAGAAAATGACCATAATATCGTCAAGTTTCAGGTTGATTTCAGTACTGTTATCAAGCCGCCAGTTATAGTCTACAGTGCGACCGAATGCAATGATTAGAATATCTTCTTCTTTTTACTAAGATGCTCAATTTGGAAAACGTTCTTTAACACATCAGGCCCAAAAGTAGTACCTGAGGAATTCACCGGACATTTCACTCTTTCTATCGACAACCTGGCCCCCATGAAGTCAAAACGCGTGGATTCGTATGTTCAAAGTGGAGTCCTCACTGAGAAGGAGACTGACAGACTTAAATATTTTAAGTCGATGCACAGAAAGACACAGGATTTCTCCCTTGTGATGCAGATGAGCAACATGTTTGTCTGGCACCATTAAAATGAATGGATCCACACGAGTTGATGAGAGACTGTTGCGGAATTTGCACAGCCTCCGATATAGTTCATATGGCAGAAGAATTGGACGGTAGTTGTCGGAAGCTTGAACTTTCAACACATGTGTAGTGTCGATAATAATTATCAACCTCCACGCCAGAAGTTCAAACAGCGCGCGCCCGACTGCCCGTCAAATCAATTCAAGTAGTATGGCATTTAAATTTCGTAGCCCTGATTGGATAAACGTGACGACATGATGGATTGATAGTAACAGAATTGTTAACAAAATCCTGGGGATTTAGGATGAATAATTCGGTAACGTGCATTCCACAATCCAAGTAAAGCTTATCCGGATGGTCAGGTTAATGGGGTAATCTGTCAGATTCAGGAGGGTCCGGAAATAGCGTTCGAAAGAATTGGAATTTATGCGGTACTGTTATCAAAACTCTAATAAAGGTGCTCTCTCGCCATACTTGTGAATTAACTGGTACACATGTTATCCGGCAGGAAACACGTCCAAAATGTGTAACGTGTAACAGAGTTGAGGCACTGAGGAACAGCGTTCCTCTGAAGGATGGGGGCCCAACGGGAATCCGGACTGGTAACAAAAACCGACAACCATGAGCCAGAGGCCCAGTAAGTCGTGCACACAACTTACACAGTCGAAAACTCAAACGGCGTCAATCACACAACAGCGAAGTGTATTACAAATGAAGCAGCCAAAAATAAGTTCGCAATTTGCCATCAGTCAACCGGAAATTAGCTCAGTAAAACAACTCAGTGTAGATAATGGCGGGAGCGAGTCGAACAATACCAGGAAAGGAAGTTTCAGTGGATATGCAACGGTAGTTATAGAAGGAAATAAAACATACTTTCTGTTCAGCCGTGGTACAAACCTCATCGTGATTGTTTACCACCCGCAGCAAAATCAAGTGATGGCAAATTGAGGAACGGCTCTCTGGGAGCAAGTCAAACATGCTTCGAATAATCCAGCATTCCGGACCACACCAAACATGATACGACCAACTCACCAAACGGGCATCAGCATATCCAACACCTATATCTACTCCGTTGTCCGAAAATGGAAAATATATACCAGTTAACCAGCATGCGCAACTTTTATATCGCATATATATATGTGTATCGTGCGTATGCCTTATGCATTTGCACAGGAACATGAAATTCGGAATTCCAAGAAACGCTTTATTAATGTTCCACGAATTTCTGACTTATATGACCGTGGCGAAATCATTCTGAACTTCATGATCTGCCCAACGTCACATTCGGTTACACTCTCTTGCATAATTCCAACCGTGGCTTACGACAGTGCACCAAAGATGTCGGCGGATCTGAGGAGTGTTCGTCAATGTTTTCACCAACCGCAGACCTTACTGGCGGCTACCGATATGACTGTTAATCGGTAATTCTTGGATGCATAATTTTCAGAACATCCATTGCCGAACCCTTAAGGCCGAATGGTAGTGTCACTGAAACTAATTATAGCCACAACATAGTTCAGAGGTATATGTTCTATTGGTCATTGTTATCGATGAATATTCACCTCACTACCGGTGAAACTCGCTTGGTAAAACCCTTTTTTTACAGTTTTCACTTCGTAGCACTATTACAGCCACGGCCTTTCCACCGAAAGTGAAACTGGAAACTCCGTTTCTGATCACTGTTGGTCGACATTTTCACCGACGTCGGACTCTTCTGAGGTTCAACTTCATGTTCCGAAATGTTCCACCTTATCACTACCTGACTTATGAACTATTGCTTATCACACCTGGCGGTCCACGATTGCCTGGTCGCAGATCGTTAATGTGGTCTGATTGTAACCGTCATTTTTCTTTGTTGCCAAGAGTATCCTTCACGCGAGAAAAACTTCCACCACGCATAGAATTTTCAAACACCGCACTGACTGAACGATTTACAAGACCATCGACTTTCGGAAGTTTTCGAACGATCGACGGAATCCTGCGCCAACGTTTGTTCATCTTTTCCTTAACCGCTGGAAGTTCCCGTTTTTACTCATCCCAACCGAGTTATATCAACCCTTTTCTGGCGGTATTTACGTCAAGTACCGGTAAAATCTTTTGACGATGCGTTTGAAAGTGTTTTTGCATGATCGTGAACTAGTAGCCGTAACACAGGATAGGGCGGTTTTCGTTCTGCTTGCTGGCAACACGCGTGAACCAACTTTCGGCAATGTGCAGACACCAGTGAACAGTGTCCTCCCAAAGTACGTGTTCCAGCAGTAGTCCTGTAGAAGGAAACAACACTGACAGGCATGTGCTAATGGCTCGGTAAACCATGCACATGACTTACACAAACGGAAGCAGTAATGGCGCTATCAACCCAGCAGCACACCGTGTTACACTATTCAGGCTCAGTCCGTGCGCGCTTGCAAGTTTCGCTCGCGTTATGCATTGGTTCATAAGTGAACCTTTTAAACGTACGTTGATGCAACTGTTAATCCCAGACGTCTAATGAATTCTCGAACTGAGCTAAGTCTACTCGCAAGCCTACTGTCAGGAGGCCCAATGTGAAATAGCCGAGTCTGTGATCCAGCGAGCGTCTGTAGATTCTGGATCGACTAAGTAACTAACTCCGATCCAAAGAGAAGGTTCAAATTAAAAGAAAAACACTAAAATGCTAAATAGAAGAGAATAACATCAAACCTTGATATTGAATCTACCGAAGCTTACAATATCCGAGACAAGATATCCGCGAGAACGCGACCAAATATAAAACGCGTAATGGAGTACTGATTAAACGCAAGCGAGATTAAGATACACACGAACAAACCTCCAGCTGTGTGGAAGTGAGGACGGAAAAACTGCGCCAGAACAAACTTCGACAAGTGAACGATATCAAGTTTTAGTTGTATATCGAGATTACCGTTAATAGAGGGAATGATTTGTCGCGCGCGTAATTCGAATGGTCTCACCAGTTTTTGTAAAGGAGGCCTGTGACCACTACTGAGATTTCGAATGTAGGAAGAAGAACGATCAGCGAAAATAAAATGAAGAACTACAGGGAGCGTGATCACCGACCTTCTATCAAATACACGACAGCGATCAAACGCTCAACGCATGCAGCTACTTCAACAGTAACAACAAATCTTTTAATGAAATCTTGTGGAATATGTGTACTATTTGCTTCACTAACGCATGCGTCAAAGCTTCGCAAACTTCATTCTTCATTCTTTTTGATCACGCCACTTCTGCTGAAGGATTTTGGCATTCGTCGTACCGTACAATGATTATTCAATTCCATCGCCTGCAAGTGTCTTCATTGGCCGCGCGTACCCTAGCTTATTTGTTGCAGATGCGTTCATGAATACACGTCATTGTAAGTGCTATCTGACCTCAGGTTATGTGCGGCTTCATTCCAAGACATATCTTTTATGTTCACCCTCCTGTTTGTTTGGTGTTAGCACGAAACTCTCACTCCGCTTCGAGCAAATATCAAAGGGAATATCTCACCATGTGCCTTGCAATGAAGTGGAATGCCATTTCACTGTACTACTGGGGCCACCACTTATCAGAATAACGTGTCGACGGTAACTCTATTGTTACCGACTGTTGGTGAATATTCTCACAAGGCCAGACTTCAACAAGACCTGTTCGTACACCCTGCTCAACCTGTTCTTACCTCACTTTCAGACGAGGAAGTTTCACCCAAGTTTACCTCGGATTCTCCAACCGCGGATCATCCTTACGTTTCAAGGCGCCAGTCATCCCAACGCGGGACGTCTGTGACCTTCCTGAAAGGCACAGTTATTTTACATTGCTTTTGCTATTGTTTAGGACTATTCTGATTGCGTATTGTGTGGGAAACGACGCCTTTAAGACGCAGATCTACGTAGACAGGATACCAGTTCTGCACACGCAGTGCACAATGGAGACTGTCTTATGTACTCGCTTACGGTAACCCAATCCCCCATCGACTCTGTTATTTGGAAAATGGCACATCAAACTCCACAGACAGAAATGAGGTTATAGTGGCTTGTCTCAAAAACACAAGATTCCGCCGCTTTGAGTCCCCTTCATCGACTTCATTTGCAGGTAGGCTTGATGACATTTGTCAAAGTTGATTGGATCCGAATGCTCTAAGTATAGCGTATATGTGGGATGATACAGAACACTGGATGTAGAAGCTCTTTATGAACGCTGGGCTACTGACCACTCGGTCAGCCTAACAATTACCTAAATTTCAATCATCCTCGCAAACAACATGAAAATGTACGGTGATCTGCCACCTAAGTGATGAAGAACGTGCGCTTAACAACAAAGAAAGTAGCACGGAGTTGATGCAGTGATTGAGACGCAGGAACTATGGGAGAGACCCCATCATCTCACTGGTAACCCCACAAGACAAATATCTCATAGATGATCCTGCTGCAATATGTGAGGTCCGCAATTCCTATCTCGCTACACCCTTTGCTATTGAAGGAGATATACTGCCCCACCCCCCTCTAAACACAGGTATGTCCCTCAGCCATGTTCTTGTCGATGCAGTAGACGTACCCGCACATTAAGCTAACGACAAATCTCATAATTATCCTGGTTCCGATGTTATCCACCCTGTTGCGCTTAAACACTAAGGGGAAAACAATCTTTTATTTTGCTTGAACATCGCACACCTCCCAAAATCATGTCTTTCCATCCCACCAAAAAATTTTCACAATTATTTCTGGCTGTGAAAGTGGCTTGCGGCAAGTCGTTAGCGATTGTTGCCCAATTAACCGAACCTCGGTTTGTCCTGCGACGTTGGAAAACACAATAAAATGTCGCACGGCTGAATGCTTACCATCACAAAATCCTATAAACTACTCTCAGTATGCATTCTCCGACAAACGTTCCCGCATGACACAATAGTTGGAATCTCTTTAGGATGTTTTTTAAAATGCACCGATTCTGGCAAAGCAATTATTATCAAACTGTCGGATTTTCAAGGGGCTTTTGATCGTGTGTCTCTTAAGTGTTTTTTCATCGAAGTAGAACCTTTTGGTATACGTGATCAATTGGGCAACTGGTTTGCTGCCTACCCTAAGGGCCGCATACAGGCAGTGAAGATAGGACATAACAGTCCAACGCCCAGGCTAGCTACCACTGCACTGATTTAAGAAAGCATCCTGCGACCGTTACTCTTTTTATTGTGCGTAAAGGAAATAAATGACGTCATCAAGCATGGTAAATTATCCTTAGTCGCTTATGACACCAAACTAGTCTACACTGTCCACCCCTGGTTATCCCAGTTCTGCTTCGGAAAACATACCAGAAGATTTTATGTCATTGGAGTTTTGTGTCATACATGGTTGACGAACATATCAACCAATAAATTCATCTCCGTTGCTCATGAGTGTCAACTATCAGAAAAACTTTTGCAGCTGGAGGATTACAGCCATTCCAGTGCGCAACCTGAGTACACGTTACTCAAAATCATTCAGTTCCGCAGAACATATCTATTTATAGTGGAGTGAGTGGAAGCGACCACTTTATACTGCCCACATCACAACTAGTCAGCAGTGGGACGAGATCGTGGAGTCTGACATTGAACTAGCCGAGGGACAGATATTAGAAGATATATCGGAGTGCAGCATGGCATGAAATGTTTCTTGGTACGTAAAGGAACGTAAGGGAAACGAGCATTGGCGTTTGTGGCAACCGTGACGTTCTGGACCCAGTACCGTACGCTGATGAGTGCTTTTGTTTGTTGTCTTGTTGAAACACACAACCCGCGCGTTGCTATCCCGAATAAGGAGCCCTTGTGCCACCCGCGTTCTTGGCTCACAATACTCGGTGCCGTGACCAGAATAGGAAGAAGAAGATCTCGTGGCCGCAGACTTTGAGGATGGGGATGTTTGGAGTTCCCTGGAGAACTTCGAGGACGTGGCGGAGACGGTCGGTGTGAAGGCTGACTTAGCGCTCTCAAGTTCAGTACCATTTATCCAGATTATATCCTCGTGAACTTCGTCACTGTGTTGCGTTCATTTCAGTAGTTCTGGAACACGGTTTACTCCTCTAGCTATATGGCAAACTGCTAAGTCTTACTGCCGTGACCGCAACCCCCAACGAACCGGCTTTCTCCATGTATCCTTTGCCGATTTATCCCACTCCAACGGCTTGTGATCAGTCTCTACATGGAAGCATCGGCCAAGCAAGTACGGTCTACATTTTTTCAAACCCACATGGTCGCCAAACACTCCTCTGTTGTTGAATAGTTTCGTTCAGCAATAGTTAGTACCCGACCAGCATATTCCAAAACACCAACTTCCTGCTCCAGTACAGCTGTCAGTCCCACATCAATTGTTGAATCTCGGCGAACGTTTGATTGGCCTTATCTGTCCAGTGAAATCGACAATTGTTCATTGAAGTTTTTGATGAGGCCGCTGTAGAACCCGACGCTACCGAGAAACTTCCGCAACTTCCTTTTCGATGTTGACACTGGAATGGCGTCGACCGCAAACAGCTTCTCTGGAATTGGTTGGACCTTGTGGCCGAGTAGTATTCCTGTTCGTGCCACAAGTTGAGACCCTGGACTGTTGATTCGTAGGCCGGCTTGTTCAGTCTTCTGCAACTCCGCCGAAACCTGTCTGCTATGCTGTGCCCCATTCGCGCTGTAGGTGACGATATCGTCTCAATCGACAACAGTATTGTTTGGTCCTTCCAGCACCTTCAACATCAGCCATCTGAAAATAAACGGGGCGCCTGACATTCCGAGCGGCATACGTTTGATGCGGTGTTGCTTTCCTCTCACTGTGAACGCCGTTTTATCTCGGCGTAATTGCTTGATTGAAACCTGCCAATATCCAGACCGCAGGTTTAGCACAGTGACTAAACTGACGCGTGTTTCGAAAAAGGCTAGTTATTATTGCGTGCAAGCGTATTCCTCATTTATATTAAATACCTGCTGAAATTAGCTCACCATTTGCTCCTTTCTGTTAATATTGGTAGCTTTTAAAATTTCCAATCATTATTTATTAAGAAAGGGAATACTTTACCATAATGCCCACTAAGTCAGCTAGTATCCAAAATTTGTCAGTTGCCAGGCGATCAGCTGCATGCAAAAAGGTATGGTAACAACAAAGGGAGGCTTGAAGTCTCCAGACATCACGTCCAACACCTGTTCCACTGCTGCCATCACTAAAGAGCAAAATTCTGCTGCCAGAGCGGTAATTTTGACAGTAAATGTTAGCCCCCTACAATGAAGGAAGAACACCAAATTATGTCCAGTTCCTATTGCCGATGTATTCGCGGATCAGTTTAAAAAATAGCGGACCTAGAGGTTGAAATGGCAAAAATACACGGTAAGTATGAAGAGCTTACCAACATTTTGTACCGCCTGAATCCGATAGTTAGCATTCTAAATGCCCCAATTAGCACCCATCCTGAGACTGCCACTTCTAACCATGAAGATCTCGTAGCTGCTGAAACGTTCATTGACACGATAGCTACTGAACTGCACAAGCGGATACGCTGTGCAAGTAAGGTGGTTGTTTCTAACGTGCCTGACAAAATACCTAAGTTGTCAGTGAAAAAAGTCTTACTCAAGGCTGGTAGGATGGAAGACCAGGACTGTCATTGTCTAAGACTTCGCAAGTAGCTACAGCAAAAATGCTGTCCACTGTTATTGCAGTTCACAAACGAACTTGTAGCAAATGAGTTCGTCAAAAGTCAAGACCAAGTTATGCGTGCCACAAACTTTAAGTCCATAAAAGTGTTTGGTGAAAAGACACCACTCCAACGGGAAATATTGTGAGCAAATATCTCCCAAGCAAAAAATAACTCGTGTAGCAAAGCCAATGATAACATTAACTTGACCGTGGATATAAACTGTTCCACTACTTCCCTAGATCGGCACGTCGTAACTGGCAACACCGTTACCATTTCCGTCCAGAAAAATACTGAAAAACAAACCAAATCTAGCCCTGCTGACGTTAGGCGCGGTCACGTTTCCCTAGTGAAACTCACGGTTAGTGCTAAAAATACCTCTCCCATTCACGGACCATTCCCTCCGCCAAACGAGACGCTGGCGGAAATGGGTCCTGGACCTAAGGTGGTTGAAGTTCTTCACAGTGTTAGTGGCACTGTCCGAAGATTCGGGAACAAAGAAGAGGTTGGACAAGCAAATCCATCCTCTTCTCACTGTATGTATTTCCCTCCATTATCTGGAGTGACCGTACATGCTATCCACAGGCCAGAAATGCCAGAACAGATCTCCAAACCAGTACTGAAACCTGCACGGTTTCTACTAGGAAACAGTGTCCTAGATTTGCAACATGAAGCTTAATCGGCGGTATCCCATAAACGCAACGCATCTGGTTCTAAGAAACACATTTTGAGGGAAAGT
>LUCH01006254.1:0-29223 GCA_013368495.1 Paragonimus heterotremus
TTGAACAAGAAAAACCGACTGGATCCGGGACCCTAGGGCCTCTGCCTCGAACCCGTGTATCAATCGCTGAATCGCAGAACGCAGAGAGAGAACACAGGGCTCGCGACCTTGGAAGTGCATTTTTTGTACTATCAAATTGAACCAACTCACATGATTTAAACGAGTGTACATGTGAATTTGAAGAAGGCGACAAACGTGAAAAAATAGTGAAAACTATGCTGTACAAAATGCTGTACCAAACGCTACATTGTGCTTCAGAAGGTTGTGCGGATTTTTGAACGCTGCCGACACTTCCAAGTGTCGTTTTTGAGCAATGGCTGCGCGCATCGCCTCTCGCCGTTGTCTGCCTGTAGTCCAATGGGTTGGTTTCCTTTTGTTTGCTGATGTGGTTCGGTCCTAGGTTAGGCGGAAAAGCATCGGCAGCGCTACTAATTATCTTCCAAAGTATGCCTCTAGTCACATGCCAGCCACGCAGTTGACCACCTTGAAAAGTAACGGTTTTCGAATTGCTTCAGAAAACTGGAACACACCAACTTGCACTGTAGGTGCTCATTTCCTTATCGATTGCTCTTAGGTTGGAGTATGGGTGGATGTTGGCAGCCGTTGTGAAAATGAAGCAAACAACGGCGTTGCTCATTTTCTAGAGCATATGGCCTTCAAGGGTACCGAGAAAAGAACACAGCATTCACTGGAGTTGGAGGTCGAGAACAAAGGAGCACACTTAAATGCTTATACTTCGCGTGAAATGACAGTTTACTACGCCAAGTGCTTTACACAGGACATGCCATGGGGTTTGTCTGAATTTGTTTAGCACTACTTTCAGCTGTCGAGCTTTTGTCTGATATATTGAAAAACAGTAAGTTTGAATCTAATCAGATCGAACGCGAGCGGGGTGTTATACTTCGTGAAATGGAGGTAATGCTTATTCTCGTTTTAACTTAACAACTGTAGGAGATTGAAAGTAATTACCAAGAAGTCATCTTCGATTACCTGCATGCTACTGCATATCAGGGCACACCCCTTGGTCGGACAATTCTCGGACCAGTTGAAAATGTGAAATCACTGAAAGCAACTGACTTGAGGGAATTCATAAAGTGCAATTACAAGGCCCCTCGAATGGTTTTGTGTGCAGCTGGAGGTCCGTCAATTCTCTTGTCTTTCATGCTCTTCAGGTATTGATCATACTCAACTTGCTGACTTAGCGGAAAAACATTTCGGGGATTTCCCCGCATCCTATGGAGAAGAAGGAATTCCCAGTATAGAAAGTTGTCGCTTCACTGGCTCTGAAATTCGTGACCGGGATGATGCAATGCCACTGGCGCACGCTGCCATCGCTTTCGAGGGTCCCGGTTGGACCAGTCCCGACACTTTGGCTCTTATGGTAGCCAGCAGTATACATGGCGCTTGGGACCGCAGTTACGGCGGTGGAACAAATGTAGCTAGCAAGCTAGCCGCTCAATTTTTTAGCGAAGACTCAGTGCATAGTTTCCAGCATTTTTTCACATGTTACCACGATACTTCGTTATGGTGAGTAGTTCATTTTTGTCTCTGAGAGTTATTATTTTGTAAGTGTTCCATTATTGTTCAGTTGACTGTCTGAACACTGTTTTAATCTTTCATCGAAATACGTGCACACTTCCAGGCAATCCCAGTCGTGCCATGTATTTTACTTCCTGTTATTACGCTGCTTTGGTAGTTCGCGATCATTTCAGTGCACTGTGAAGACTGGACACGTAGACTCATCTGAATCGTTTATGGTAGTTCTATAGATCCTACAGCGATTATTGACGCTATCCGATAAACACCGTCCCTTATGATTCAACACCTGGTTCCTGTTGTTCACTGCTCAAACCCAGTGTGAATTATTGTAAGTCCCCTCAGTGTTTAGACCGTTTCCATTCTGAAACTAGGATTTCTAAAAGTCGACCTTTCGTGCGCTGAGGGCAATAGTCGATACAACCTAAGACTTGCATGGACACGATGTTCCTCGGTGACCTGTTAGGTTAAACTGTTGTGTTAATATTGTCTGTGGGATCACTCATGGCAGGCAGACCAAGAGATGGGGATCTGATTAGCTATTGTTCTCCGGACGTCTACATTCAGGGTGAGAAGATTGCTACTTCTAGTCCATTGTTACCTGTCCACTGTCCTTCAGTACATACTCTTGCGCAGAAGGCGCTGTTTAAGAATCCTAATCGTTTTTGTCTACATCTGAGCCTCTTAGTATCCGTTATCCATATAAACCTGTGGCGTTGATCTAACAGTTAATCTACTACGCCCTCAACTGTCTCTCACTATGGACTGAGTCGCCCTGTCCGTTACACACAAAAGGACACGTAGCAAGCTGACGTTTGATGTTTATAAGGAACTGGACTTCATTAAGTATTCACTTAATACTGGTTAGTCGTTCCCAACGACCAGTCTAAAGTGCTGTTAGCTATAAACAGAAGCCTCAGTGACGAGTTAGACTTCTGTTACAAGTAGACTATGTATTGCCTGTATAGCGAGCTCGGTCGGATCTGGATGGAGGCCGCAACCTTTATCTCTCTGAACTGCCACTTTGTACACTGGTTGATTTCACTAGTGTTAGTGAGGGAGCCACTTTCTACGATTAGTGTGCCACTCGGTTACAGTGATGATCTCGTGTTAGCCGGTGGTGTGAACACATACGTGAGACGACTGGGCGATGCTGGACCGCCTTCCAGTGATAAATTCGAAATGACGCGGTTAACAATTATTGCAACTCTACAGTGGACATCGGTCGTTTTCGACAGTTACTACTGTTATGAACCAAGAACGCGGGTGACAGAAAGATTGTTTGTTTTCAGTGGTGAATTCGTATATGGTAAGCGCCAGTCCTTATCAACCTGTCCTCTAATGTTCCATTTTTCTGCCTAGTCACTACAGTGCGCGTCACCTCATGGTTTGGCGCTTTCTTTGTGATTGGGTCCGGTCCCAAATGTATCAGCTCGCTAACGGGATAAAATAGGTCATCGACCTATTTACGGGTACTCTCGAAAGCTTTTCCTTATTCCAGCGACAGGGAACAAATCCAGGTGTGAACGGGACAAATTACCAGTGACCATGTTTTTTTAGTCATTGAGGGGGCCTTTGAATCAGTCGACGTAGTTATTCAATAGGGCTGTTTATCAAAATGCACTGTGCCCGAGAAGTGTGTAAACATCTTGAAGACAGGTTGTTGTCATATCGCGGATTGGATTGGCACTTTTGACTGTATTGCCACCTTCGGCAAGGTTGTTCTTCCTGTTATAACCCGCTGGTGATCACTCGTTATTCAACTTTGCAGTTGACTGAACCCTAGCTCTGACAGGCCCTGAATATGTTAGTGTGGAAATGTTTCCAAATACTGGACTTTGGCACCTAGGGTATGCGAACAACATTGTTTTAATCTGCGATAGTTCGTCCATTTCTTCTTGCTTTCTGCTTTTTGAACGTGAGATGTTACAAGACTACGGTTGATCTCACTTCTGTTGGCGAGTTATTTGAGGTAGTTGGGCCTTCACTGTACTTCGTAAACTACATAAGCGCCAGTTAAATATCTAGTAAGATCACAAGTCGCATAGGTTAAGCTCGTGATGTCTATCAGTTTACACCGTCATTTAAAAAGCCGAGTGTGCTATGCCATCATACATGCAGTCTTACCGCACGGCTAGGAAACCTGGTTCTTGTGTGCTGGGTGTGTTCTCGGAACGCTCCTTCGATGTATCCGAACACCGGCGACCGTTGATGGGAACGGTCTGTCGGCAATGATGAAGTTCACCTGCATACTTTTGAGATGGACTGATTGCGTCAGCCACTGAGCATAATGATCTCACTGGCTTCGTTGGCTTGCACATTTCTTATAAACGCTCTCTCTGTTTTCCACATAATATCTTTCGTGTCATCATTTTTAGCTTTCAGACGTACCTGGGGGTACACTGACTTAGGCTGCCGTTGATCATAGTAATGGTCTACGATGCTTCAGGATAATTGAGCACGACTGTATTGCGACGAAAACGGAGAAACAAAAACAATTTTCACGAAAGACAAGAGTCAAAGCATTTGCGGATACAGGTTTGCCACCGATTGCGACACAATGTCATGTCAGTGAGTGTTTCCAACCAGCGCCGTGGATGGTCGCGAACTTCTTAGCCAAATAGACAGCATCCACCAACCTTGCTCAGCAGGACGATCAAGGCTGGGAAAACTTTGACCTTCCAGTTAGTGGGTTAGGCGTGAAGTGGTATTGCGGCTGTCAGTTTGTGGCTTACGTTCAAAGTGTAAAGTTTCGAATGTTGAAGCCCAATTTATGACCGGTTCAGTGACGCACGTGATACGGATATCTGTTGCGAATGTGGTGCGAATATTTCTGTTTAGTTTTCTTCTCCATACTCCCCCTTTTTATATCACACTCCATAGCTTCCCTCATTTTCCTTGACGCACTAACCGGTTCGTTCACCCACGCATGTTAAATATATGAATATACAGATCATGTTGTAGGTGACACAGCTCCATCCAGCATGGCCGATCTCGCTGGATACAAACAGCGCTCGAGTTCGCTGTTGCTCCCTTCCTCAGCTTATTGGACAGCGTTTTCACTATGCTTATCTAGCCTCCGAAGAAATGGGCTGTGTGACGGGTCATCTAACTCCCTCAAATCTGTGCAATTATCGGACCCAAACTGCACATTCCTCACAGGAATTATTTGCTGCTGTTTGCTGTGCAGTGAATCATGGGCACAAACGTGGGATCTCAGAGAAGTCTTTAAAGTTATTGGACCCTACTTGAGAAATCCCGGTCAACAGACTCGTGAATCACGAAAAGAAATCATGAAGAATCAGCAGTGGTCTAGTCGCCGGCCGGGAAGCCTGGAACCTGCTTTCCCTCATGGAATACTTGGTAGATTGTCCAGGCATATTCGCTGTGCGTTCCCAAAGTGGTCACCCACCAGTAAAGCCATACGGAATGCAGGTAACACGCTCACTTATGATACGTTCAGAAGGATTATTGGGGTCTCCACTCGAATGATACTCAGTTAATAGCCTCCCCATTTTCAGAAGGGGCTCACGCACTTCGTATGCAAATCACGGATTGGCCTGATTCCGGTTGCGTCAAATTTGCTGGCAGCCAGTGTACGTAGCAGAGTAAGCGAAACGCGCGAGACACATATCTGTGAGAAGCAAGCTGGATTTCGCCCTGG
The DNA here is from genome assembly GCA_013368495.1 of Paragonimus heterotremus. Lineage (NCBI taxonomy): Eukaryota > Metazoa > Platyhelminthes > Trematoda > Plagiorchiida > Troglotrematidae > Paragonimus > Paragonimus heterotremus. Next base: position 5,201 of record LUCH01006254.1, read on the forward strand.
CCGCAGCTGCATCGAATGTATCTTCACAGTTCGCCGTATACTTAAACTCCGTCATTCATATAGAAGGCTAACAGTTGTCTTCTTTGACATCTGATAGGCCTTTGATTCAGTTGACATAGCTGCATTTTGGGACAATGTCGAAGAAGGGTGTGTCCGAGGGGCATATCGAACTGCCGACCTTTTGCATATCAGTTGGGGTGCGATAAGATTGTTTAGCTTCCCATTTCCTATTCAGCTTTGCTGTAGGCGAGGTCTTAGATTAGGTTCTGACACGGCAAATATAATGGTGTAGCACTGCTCCTAGGCATTGGACTTCGAGACACAGATGATGCAGACTACGTCGCCCTAATCTGTGAACCCACAAGGAGCCCTGAACATAGACAGACTGGAGGCTTTAGTTCGTCAGTCTTGTATGGCTTTTTTACCTTCTAAGTACGAGCTACTGTTACAAGTTTGGCAGGACTCTGGGCCTACTCTGACGCCTGCTTGGTAATGAGCCGATGGGGGAGGTGTTTGAGAATCTCATGTACTTTGGACACAGTGTCAACCGTGGCGGTTGAGGTAACAAATCATGTATCGAAGGCTCGGGTGCCGTTTTCTAACTCACACCATCTGTGAAGCCCGCATGATCTCAGTCGTCCTGTAAAAGACTGAGTGTAAGAGTGGTCCTATCGTGTGGATGCGAAATCTGGTTCACCCGTTTGGAAGTTGTCCACAAGATGTCCGTTTTCCACCATTGGTGTCTTCCGAACATTAGCGGCGTGTGATGGGAACAGCGCGCCTACATTGACGAAGTTTGCCGACGTGTCTTCAAAATGTATAGGTTATGTCGGTCCTTGAACCTAATGACCTTGTCTCACAAGCTTCTTACGAGTGCCAGCTCACCGTGCCTTGTTTGTGAGCGGTGGGTTAGGTTGGAGAGTGCAACCTTGTAGCCAGCGTATGACGTGGAATCGGGGTATGAAGGCACCTACAATGTGGCTTACTGCAGTAAAACCTTTCCGGTTTCACAGCTAGGGTTTTAAGGACACTACACCTTTGGTTAAGGACACTGTCCGATATGGCGAACAATGGAAGTCAAAGGCCCCCATGTTGCGAATCTCTCTGCATGCACCGGTGTAATCTGTTCTCGCTCTTTAAATCTTTCCCATTGATATTACACACTGTCCTCTCCCGTATACATACGTATATATATTCATACATAAAGTATATATGTATAAATATATACATAACGAGGTCCACGATTGCGTTACAGTGTTTAAATATTTCACGGCGACTGGTCTGAGCAATCTCATGCTTTCGTTGTTCGAAGTATGTGGTGAGGCATTAATGGGAACTTTGGCGTATCTGTCTTATGTAGTCTAAACAACTGAAGATATATCCCTTAGTTAGAGTGTTATAGTTCTCACATTTCAGGAAGCAGTTAAGGACGTCTATGAAGTGATATGGACTGCTTGTTCTATGTTGAAACTCCCATTGATCTGCAAACGTCTCGAATTCAGCGCACACAAACTGATGACCATTATAAGAGAATAACACCTCCGGTATGCCATAGCGAGCACGCGGTTGACGACTGCACCTCCGGTGGTACTGCTTAGCCAATCGATTTCAAAATAGTCCACCGTGACCAGGTACTGTTTCCCTCCATGTGTGAATAAATCGGCTGCAACTAGTTGCCAGGGTCTTTCTGGAAGTTCACTCAGCGGCATCGTTTCCTTCATTTGACTTGAATCGTGCTTTCTGCACATTTCGCACTTCGGTATGTACTCCCTTATTATGCTAGGCATGCCTGGTCAAAAGCAAAATTCCTTTGCTCTCCGAACACAGCTGTTCAGGTCAGCACGTACCACATATACTCGTTCAGTGGACTTCTGCTGCAAATCCTTCTTGATGTCTTCTCTCCTTTGAAAATTTCCCCTACCATTTCTTCGGGTAGATTCTTTTTATCACGCAGTCAATCATTTTTTATAACTCCTTTTCCGTCGCGTTCTTCTGCTCCACCATTCTGTCCATTGGTGCCATCCTGTAGTCTACCGATGCGATCGTCTCGAACTCGGAATCTTCCGTCACAGCACCAGGCGTATAAGCACAAGACAGAGTATTCGCGATGTGCAGTTGGTCTCTGGACTGGTAGACAAGCTCATAGTGGTACTTTTGTAATCCGATCGTTATCCGTTGTAGACGTCTGAGCGCAGCAGTCAGTGGCTTCTTTACTATTATCAGAAGTTTTGTTAGGAGGCGCATCTCCTAACGAGACAGCCAGGACGTGTCACGCCACATCGATCGATCGGCCCAGCTCGGATGGTATGGTCTTGGATGGTGGTATGGTCCCATTCAGCCAACCAGATTGCAGCTGTGCGGTCGAACGCTTGCGCACTAGCTGAACAGTGTTTTTCTTGTGTCGCCTTCTGACGCCCCCTCTAACGTGATTTGTTCTGACTCCCTGACTGCCATTTATGACTGTCTTATCGGATTCGCTTTGTGTATGTCGCCCATCTATGATAGTCGTTTTGTCCTATAAATCTAGGGTTTCTGTGACCTTAGTTTGTCTCGTCTCCTCTCGTCTCGCTCGTCCAATAAACAGTGCGGCCGTGTCTCTTCTGATTTCTCAGTTTGTGCCAAGCGACTGAGCGCGTAACTAACGTGACGATCCAATAGGTTTATGGGCTGTGCCTACCATTGTCTTTCTTCTGAATGTGTGCGCGTTGAAGCATTCCAGAGCAAAAACCACTGCCAGCATTTCCTTTTCGATTTGTGCATTGTTTCATTCCACAGTCGAAAGACCCTGGCTTCTGTAGTCAATCGGTCTCTCTTGTTGTAGTAACACAGCTCCAAAGCCTGACTGACTGCACTTACTCTGGATTACTAAAGGACGCTCAGGACTATAATATACTAATACCGGGGCTATCGAAATTACCCTTGTAATCTCATCAAACGCTGATTGCTAGACTTCGTCCCACATCCACGCGACTCCTTTGTGTGTAAGTTGTCGAGTTAGACGCACTGTCGGCAAACTTTGAGAGACGTCTACTCAGGTAATTGGCCATGCCATTAAGACGTAAAACTGCTTTGGTATCTTCGGGAGACGGCGTATCCTGGTTCGCTTTCTGTCGGGGAAGAAGTCAATTCCCCGAAAATACCGTTTTGTTTGTTATCGCAGTGGCCTTCATAGTCGGCACGGTCATGTGCCACTTCACCTATCACGTGCGTTCTCAACCTTTGTGCCAATGTCTGGCGCCCCGCACACACGTACGTCCTTTTACTTGGGACATCAAGGTACTGTCTGGATCTTTGTCTGGTCCACTTCTGTCCTTGTCTTCTCATTGGTCACAAACCCTTTAAATGTGGTCTAGTTTGTGACCATCTTGTCTTCGGATTGAGTGACATAAAGTAGCTCTATCCGGAGGCCAGTCTTTTCTCTGTGTTCGTTCGTTAGCCTCAAGTGGTTGGGTTGGCCGAGAATACTCGTATTAATCTTGCATATTCCGTAGTCCGTCGTTCAGAACCGTTGAACGTCGTTCCGTTATCTACCGTTCCACTAACCGTTACTCCGTTGTCTGTTTTACGCGCTCGTAGGCCGCATATCAAGTTACAACACCTTCACTTTGCTGGATCGACCTTCAGTCCTTCAAACGTGAATAGGTGATAATGAAACGTCATTTCTGTTACCCGAAAAACTATGTTATCGCGTGATAGCGCTATTCCTTGCGACATGCACCGTTTTAGAAAAGCCTCCAGGTTCCGGTCATGCTTCGTACTCGTGCTTCCGTATATCAGCACATCGTCAGCGACACAGGTCATTCTTTCGAGTTTATCAAGCGCCCGAATTAGACGTTCCTGAAAATTTTCGCCATACGCTTCTAATCCAAAAGGTAAACGTAGCCACCAAAAGCGTTCAAAAATGGTGCCAAGCATGGCTAGATAGTTGAGTTCTTCATTCGGCACCAACTGTCAGTTCACAAAAGACAAACGGGCTTGCTTTAATTCGGTCAGAATATCGTCTAGAGTCGGTAACCTGTGTTCTCTTCAGAGTCCAGCATTCAGTGGCCTGGGGCCAATGCACACACGAATACCACCAGATTTCATCAACATTATTGCACCTTGACTGACCCAGTCGGTAGGCTCATCTACTGGAGCTATTACTTTCAGCCCGAGCAAACGATTCAGCTCGTCCTTAAATTTCTCACGGATGGCCAACGGAACTGTCCTGGCTGGTAGTTAAACCGGTACGGCATTCTCGGCCACAGATAGACTAACAGTATCTGGCAATCGGCTGCTGTGCTCCGGAGGAATAACTGCAAAGGCACTCGATGAACTGCCTTGGAAGCTGCATGCAGGTTTCTTGTCCTCTAATACCATGTGACGTACTGTGCTACCCAATCGATAAAAATCAGAACAGAAATCTGACCGGCACTAAACAGTCTCAGTTTGTTTACAACAGTATTCACGACTGCTATTAAACGACAGGCGTCCGCACGTTGCGATTAACTAGTTTGTTGTTGTGTTGTTCCATGACCTTGCATCTAGCAACTGAGTTGTTTGAAACAGATACGCATTCAACAGTAGGTAATCGCTGTTTATGGTTTGTTGGCGCCAGTTTGACCATAATTCCGTCTGTAGCAGATTGTGCACAAACATTGATTGGATGAACCTTCTACGATCAAGAAACCGCTCCAGCTCAAACACATTACGCTAACGAAGATGGCAATTGCCTTCGCTTGTCTATGACGTTAGAGAACCTTCCGGTTATCGTTGAAAGAAAGGGTATGGGATGCTTCTGTGGATTCCGTTTCGCTCTGTGGTTCAGAAACGTGGCCTACTAGCGACAAAGGTGTCAACAGATTTGTATTTGATCTTTGTTGTCTCCGCGAATTGGCCTACGTTCAATAGTGCTCGCGTAGGTAGTGCGGTCGTTCGTCAACGCGTATTTTGGAATACGCGATCAGCTGCCCAACTAACCAGGTTGCACAGTTTCTGTGGTTGAGTCACGTACTCCACGTTCCATCTGAGTATTTACTGCACCTGACAGTGTACACTCAGACCAACAACAGTTAGGTAAAACCGCTTGTTGGTCACAAAACATGAATGCCTTGACTGTTTCGTTAAGTTGCTTGTGTAAGCATTGGCTGCTCGACTGGGATCCTGTTGAACGGTCAAATCGATGTCTCTAAACGTTATCTGAGTTGGCCATCCTCCGTAGGCAGTGATGGGCCTGCGTTCATGACATTTGGAACTTCTTCATGGCCTTCTTTTTATTAGTTTGTTTCCTGCAGTAACTTCTTTTTTCTGCGTTACTCCACGTTACACTTTCGGCAACCAGCGGCCCGAGCCACAGTACGCTCCGGGCAGACTCATTGTCGTTATGCATGATGGATTGAGTGAGAATTGAAGGTGGGGTTCGTATTTCTCAGGTTAGGCTGATGTTCCGCAATGCGGGATTGCTGTGATGTCATTATTACTTTAAACCCATGTATCTCGTTTGTGTGATTGTAGTTTTACTTTACGCCTGCAGAAACTTCCACTAAGGGTTGGGGATATAAGGCGTGTGTGAGCCTTTGACCGTGGGTGTTTCCATTCACGGTTACTCATCGAATGACGTCACTAGGCACGCGATCAGGAGATCGTAGACTGATTTTGGGCCGTGTGGATCGACCAGTTTCGTTTACCCTAATCTTTGTCTGTATGAATTGGGTGGGTAGGCCTTTGTTTTAACAATACGCGTCAATCACTTGTCATACCATATTCTCCTTGCTGAACTTCTGTCTCATTAACGTAAAGTACAAAGTGGCCAATAAAGGGGGTAGGTTAAGGCATCCAGTAGTAATCTAGAGGCGGTGGGTTGTGTTCGTCTCTCGTAATGGGGTTGTAACCCACTGCACTTCTGACCGAACCAGTAATCGATGCAGGTTCCAATCGGCTTCAGCAACGGTAATGTTCTCGCTTGACTGACTTATCTGTCAAGCTGTGATATTCACTTTAGGTGGACAGTGAGAGTCACAAGTAGGCTATCCTGCCAATGCCGTTTTACTTTCACCTGCAACTCGGTTGTTTTTGCAAGCTATGCACATCTGATTTTAAGTTTTTGTGTTTAAATGGAGTTTCACTAACTAAGTCTTGTTTCTTTTTATGATATTCTTAAGCGGGTTTGTTCTTATCATGGTTGCGTGGCAGCTAAGCATCGACGCCAATAACTGGTATGCTGTTGTTGATGGTAAATTGATAATCACATTTGTCGCATATCCTACCGTTTTGTAGTTATTTGGTCTCGTCGTGATAATTAAGATTACTCGCTTCACTTTCATTTTCAGGGGCGTATATTTAACTGCTGAGAAATTAGGCCTCGCGGATGGCGTGAACGCTTTTATGAAAGAATTTGTACGCATGTGTACGCAGATTACGCCTCATGAAGTCGAACGGGCGAAAAATCAGCTGAAAACACACCTCTTGTTGCAATTGGATGGCACAACTCCAGTGTGTGAGGAAATCGGACGGCATATACTCGTCTACGGTCGACGTATTCCACTGACCGAAATGTTAGAACGGATCGACGTAAGTTTACTCGGTTAAGAGGATGATCTTTTCTTGGTTTTGTGACTCATTCGAGATGGTCCTAGTTCAGCAGTGATGTCACCCGGCTTCCAATCACCCCAGGTATTTCACATGACGGCGAATACCTTGTGGTGCATGAACCCAAACCTTTTGACGTCTTTTTACACTTCTGGTCTTGAGGACCTGATGTTGGGTTTTGGGACAGTGGTTATATTGTTATCCTATGACAACATGCTTGTCACAGAGACCATTTCCAGTGCTGAATTCGTTCATGAATTTAGTTCTGCACATTCACAGTGTAAACCGTGTGATGAAAAGAATTACTCGCGAAAATTCCCATTGAATCATAGAAGAGTAGAAGTAACGAACAATTGTTTTAGACAATTTTGATGAATTATCGGAAAGAATTACGTTTGTCTCTAACGGGTTTGGTTCACAATGCTTGCATGCGGTCCGTCCTGCTAAGCGGTCGATGGTAACCCATCAAGAAAGAAGAATCACATTTACTGCTACTGTCCGACTGCTGTTGTTTACACCTGTTAGCCTTTTCTGTTTGGTCTTTGAACGCTTCGCTCACCGGAGTGGTGACATGTCATTAGCTTAGCTTGGTTCACTGTAAAGGATGGCAAGAAAAACCGTACATGCACCAACTGCATGTGACTTCGCAAAGACAGCCGATTGCAGATTAAATGGAGGGTTGACTGTTTAAATGTTTAATCTTGCTCTACGGATATTAGACCTAGCCAAATCGCACTGAAATTGCCTAAAAGGCCTGGATACTCGGCCACCGTTGTATCAGTCATTTAGCCTTTAGCAAAGGTGGTTTTGTAAGCAATACAACGGCCCATCGGCGTGTACTTGATCATTACACTTTTTCCACCAGTGAGCTATGCCCAGTCTGAGTACGGTCTGTCCGCTTTGAACTGTACCACCATCCACGTCGCTGTTCAGAGACCCTTTCGGTCATAACAATGGTTCCCCTTCATTAACGATGCTGTATTCATGGGGTTGTTGACGCCTAACAAAATTCTGTTATTTCGTTTGCTTGTATTCTGTATTGTATTTATCCATCATCTTACAGATTACTGCCAGCATCACCCTAATCACAGTATCCATGTATACAGCTCAAAGCTGTATACTTCCTGATGTATACTTCCCGATTTAAATGAGCTGAATAACTTAGCACATACATAGTCTATCGTGCATGCACATACGTTCTGTTGATTGTTCATTGTGCTCGTGATTGCCGGAGTAAGACTAATTCGACCATCATTCATACTCTACATCTTTTGTATCACTGCCTCCAGATGTTCATACGTTGCCAACTCGAACGATTTCATACCTTCACTGTTCAGTGAAGATAGGGACTCATTAATAAAGGCATCATCGCCATCTATTCCAACCACCTTGGATTATTGATAATGGTTTCATTTACCTCGTATGCCTGTAATGGTTCCCACATCTAGAAATGGCAATGAAACTCACAAGAGAAGTAGCTTGACTCGAATGTCCACATCCACTACATTTTTCTATGCATCACACCTCAAAAAGCGGACACTAAGAATACGTAGACAGACCAGAGTGTATGTATCTGACTACTTATCGTCAGGCTTTTAGACGGCATTCCGAGTACAGTAGACCAACAATTATTTCACTTTACAGCTACGAGGTTGGGGTTGGTTTCGCTGGGTAGAGCCACTTTTTTCGGGATATTTACACTCGGTTGTATGCCGGCCAAATATGCGAACGTACTATCAGTGCTGCACTCTAATTCAAGTTTAGCTCTGCGTGGAGCTTAATTATACACAGCATGTCGTACTCACCATGAACGCCAACTTTTTATTTCTTGTTTACTTTCTTCGTAAACAGGATGATGGGGACTGTCACAGATTCTGAACACTGACATCCCACTCGATGAGTAGGCATCTCATCTAAGCTAGAACTTTGAAAATTTCCAAATTGCGCAAGTGTTGAATAACGTTTTCTGTGCTGCCGGGTACTTTTGAGTGCGACTTGTTGCTTTGAAGTGCGAAGCAGTGTTCAAACGGTATGACAGTAACGTTAATCCAAGGTTGGACAATGAAGTTCCGTAGATTGCCAGTGTGTTCATCGTGTTAGGAGGCTATATATTCGTTGGTGTGGGCGCATTAAGTTCCTTCTCTCAAGACCAGGAGGGTCTGTTCAAGTGTAAGTATATTTTGCGTCAGGCAAAACCTCCTTCAGTTTTTCCATCATAAAGTGTTTGCTGTTGCATGATATCATAGATCATTTATAGACTAAATGGTACGGGGCTATCCGAACCTTGACAGGAGCAGTAACGGTACTTAGGGCTCGTACCTGTAACCTTGTGATTCGTTACCATTAAAAGACGAAAACCCAAAAATCGCCTTCATACAACCGCAGGTAGAGCAGTTTTACATTCTAGCTTCTAAAGATGACCGTTATGAGTCAAAGGTGTCAGGCGTTCAGTTTCACCCATCGGATGAAACTAAGAGATGGCCAGCGGGGAGCTTGTGAGGCTCATTTTCAGTCGTGTCAGTCAAGTAGCTCATAGGTAATTTTTCCAGATTTGTTAATTTAGGTTACATCCAACCGTGAAAATTCTTGGCTTTGGTTAGTCAGTGAGAAAAACAGCGTGCCCGTACCCAACAAGTGGTCTGCTGGTTGAGCTACGAAGAAATGCTGAGAAGTCGGAATTTTCATTCGTGAACTTCGTTGCCTACCCGTCCCACTGTATCATATGGGCCTCCTTTGATCTTTTAGTGATAGTCTTTTCCAGACTAGTTACTGTTACCACAGTTATGTTGATCAGTGGCGTTAGTGAATCCTACCGTGAGTACTGTTGCCATGGCCGTCGATCCTCTGGATCGTTTATTAAATTCCCTATGAGACATTTGAACGAGTGGGTGACTGAGCCCAAATACGGGGTTTCCAAGCTCCCGATATGGCTCAGTAGTGGAGCGCTTGCTGCCTTTCGACCTATTGCTTTGTTGTTGGTTAGAATTCTGTTGGGGCCCAGATTTCTCATAAGTAATTTTACCGAAACTCTGAAGACAGGTTGTTGAGATCAGACAATTAGTTAATGAAGTTAGCTCATCTAAGACACAAGGTAATCAATCGGCCTTAGTAAAGGAGAGTAACAACATTATCTAGTAAGTTGTGGACTATGGAGCGTGTTTGTTATCCGGGATGCGGGCATCTTGACTCACAGCTTCTGACTGAAAAGTGTTTGGGGACGTGGCACCAATCGGGTTCGGTAATGTAAGTTTTATCATTGTGTGCTTCTGTTACCTGTAAAGTAAGTACAGTTAACTAATCAAGACAGTAGAAGTTGCAAATTGTTGAACATGGATATTTACGCTTTCAGCTGTGATCTATGTTGACGGATATTATTACCACTTGGCTGTTCATTTTGCACATTGTGTTGATCGCTTACATTTAAATTGCGGTTTTCCTAGTGAAATGTCATTCATCCCCTCTCCTCCTCATCATCATAGACAGCAATACATAAGTGGTTCACACTGATGCTTAGCTCTCTTTCGTTTGTTGTGGTAACATGGTACATGAACATCAGTATGCAGCCTTTTGTTCCCAGTGACTGCCATTTAGGTAGCAGGCAGCTGATCTGACTTTGAATTTCATCCTCACCATGCAAAACGAGGTAGTAAACTAACGACCCCCTGAATTAGTATCAGAGGTGTAGGCCCACTGGGCTACGGGGTCATATTCGTCGGGGTTACAGAAGTGTATATAGGTCATTCTGTTGCCAGGTTTCAATATCATTAAGGTTGCATCCACCAGAATGTCGAAGAAACATTGCTCGTTTGCTCTGTTTGGTAAGATTAAAAAGCCCAGTTTATCAGGTTGAGGGCTGTGCACAGTACTGCACCATTAGTTGAAAACGTCTTCGTACGTTACAGCACACATTGTCTTACATACAAAATGCATGTTTTTAGGACTGTTATTTCTTCTTTATGGATCTACCATCCCTCGTTCTGTTTTTATTCACGTGACTGGTTTGTGTAATGTTGCCGTCGTCGTCAATGGTAACTTCAGTTGCCATCTGCGGGTTCTGCTGCGAGCTGATAACTTTTGTGCTCGTTTTATCAACTTGTGAAGCCATGTTCATTTTTTTCTTGATTAGGCGATTGATGCGAAAATCGCAGCCAGGCTGGCTGGTATGTTTGTAGGTTCCTGTTCATACTATTCCATAAAGTGTTCTTACTCTGAAATGTTGCGTTTTTTCTATTTTAGTTGTTGCGTACTGAACATATACGTGATACGTGTATGAAGTATTTCTACGATCATTGTCCCGCTGTGACATCCCTTGGTAAGTCAGTTCGTCAGGTTTTTCAATTACCCCGTGTGCTTGCTTTTATCCGTTGTGTTTTGAACGTGTGTTCCAGAATATCTTTTCACAATAAGAATTCCGACTGTTTGTTGGGTGTCGTGTCTGCTTCACGTTCTACGGATGACATGATGCGAATACTACGGACACCTGTGCAGTGCCCCGACACATTACTAACCGGATTATGTTTTTGCTTGTGTTAATTAGGTCTGGAATTCAAGACTTCAGTGCAACCAGTATGTGACATTCGTATTGACATACCTACCCGTTCCGTCGTAACTGTTACTAATTTTATTTAACCGTGCACATTGGCACGAATTCTGTATCTACGGATAATTGTTCACAGGGCTTTAATTCGGCAGCTGAGGCAACGATAGAAGTTGTTTCTTGTTCTCGTGGTTGGTGGTGTTATTTAGTGTAAATGAGAGTGTGCGTATACACACTTACGGCGTTTCTGAGACATGTTGCAGATTATTCCGGTAATATTTTCATGTGAGATAAGACTCAAGAACATTATTGGTATTAATTGACTGAATAACTGATTCACGCTTAGATGGTATGCTTAGTCTAAGTGGTACAACCACTTGTGCGAACTAGTAATGGTAATGAAACCCCCGCTGCGACTGGATCGGTCTGGCATCGTTTTTATCTCGTTTTATTGTTTTCATATGTTTGTGTCGCTGCATCTAGTTTTGCCTAACTACTTGTGTGCGTGGCATATGAATTAGAAACGGCCTCGGACACCTGACAGTTTAAGTCGCATCACTTCAGGGTGGCTCTCTAGCGTTCATAGGAGATGTGCTAATCACAGGACTTCCTGATCTATATGTCAGCTATTCGTAGCGTCCCACTAATTACGTGAGCTTCTGCGAATTGGCGAATTACGTAGTTGTTTTATTACCTGATCCTTTCTCTGACATTTGAGCTAGAGAGCAGTTGTACGTTGTTCAGCCTAACTTGATCGGTTGTTTTATTCTGTTAATTTCGTAATTCTGTATGTGCGTACTATACAATGACTATCTTCTTTGCAGGACCTATCGAGACCATGCCGGACTACAATCGGATTCGAGATCAAACCTGGTGGCTTAGGTTGTGAGGTCTCACTTCAGCAGACATCCTTGCGTTTGCAAATGGCTTAGTCTAGAAATTCCAGTTTGCACTGACGCCGGCTTGGATGAAAATTAGTTTTTTGTTCTTCTGGGATTCACGTGAACAAACCCTAGTGGTTTTTGTACATCTCTAAGCCAACAATCACACGCACGTTGTTGCATGTACGAAAATCAACCATAGTGTTTGCTACCTGTTTTACCGTGACTTGTTACAAAATTATCAACGATGTGTATGTGTAACTATTTCAGTCTGTAACCTAGCTATCTTATGCTACACTAAATACATCTACCGGATGATTCATTGGGAGGTTACATATTGGGGGACGCTGAAAATACTTGGGAAAAGTTTTGTCCTTGTTTAGTGTTTCGGATGGAAAGATAAACGTGATGCATAATATTTTCAATAAAATAAATCGAGAGAGCAAGCAGTTGTCAAAGGGGTGCCAATGGAGAACTTCCAGAGGAGCATAAAAAGCTATTCGTATAATAAAACAAAACGAAATGCAGCGTGCATACATGTATGTAGCATATGCAACGTTATTCGAACAAAAACAGCCATTTATGAAACAGGCATTCATGGAAGGTGGAGCGTAGTTAATATCTACAGGGTGATTTTGCCGTTCAGTCTATCCGAAGATTTGTACTGATTTTTCAGCTGTTTTATTCAAGCGTACACTTCATTTCATCACTATCGCCACGAGCCCTGGTAGGGTTTTCATCTTGTACACATCTGAACTCCGAATAAATGTTACCTACAAATCAATCGCCTCGTTTGATATTATAGATTCAGTGAGCTATCTCGAAAATAGTGGTATTGACTAGACTCGAGTAGATCTCGCAACGGCGGATAGTGTAGTTGGTGGAGGGTCTTGCATGTGACATGGATAATAAGTGGACAGTTGTCCTAATTTAAGCAACCTATCTAGGCATTATAGTGAATGGAGTGTTGTGACCCGCCTTGTTGCTTATGATTATGCTTCCTCCATGCAGATAGTATACTTCACGGACACGGGCGTTATGTCTGAAAGTTTAGCGCAAGGCAAGGAACCATCAGTTAAACATTAACTGTGAATTCAGTAATGAGCTTCGTAACCAATATAATAGGTAACCCAAGTGGCCATTGAGGCGCACGTTTAACACAGGTTAGGGTTGCGTGAAGCGACTGTTCATGCGTGACCTGAACCATCATTTTATGGGAGTACTCGTGTCATACTTTTGACCTTCTGAAGTGGATTTGATTTGCTTGTTCGCCTTTCACATTGCAGTTGATCGTTTGGGTGCCTGTCCATTATTATACTGAATGCGACGGTATTATGTTGATTCGAGTGATTGAAGGCCGCACGTAGGAATGGGTGGGAAAGGCTGGCCGATATTCACCAAAGGTCACGTGAATGTGTTGTGACCGTAAAAGACGCTTAATCCGCGAATTCATTTGTTGCACGAACATCCGTACAGGTTATGTTAAACATGGGACCACAAACGCGTACACTCATTTGCACGGCTGACGCGCATTCACATACATTGGGTGGCAGTACGTTGTCATTCGCTCTGGTGGCACTTCTCCCATAACACGTACACACTATTCCGATAGTCTCTTCTGATCTGTCCTTTTCCTGGCGTTTGGGGCTTGCTCTTCTGCTCCTGAATGTCGCTTGTGAGTAGTATACTACTCACAACGAAACTACCTGTTATACAACAAATGGTAGTCAGAGACTCCCATTACGACACCAGACCGTTTTATTTACTCGAACCGAGTGTTTGCGTAGCCAGTGCACGTCCGTAAAAGTGCAGCAAATCTGAGCAAGAGCTATGCGGTTTTCGTAACATGTACTTGTTTGATCTCTACAGGCTAAGCATTGCAACTCACTGCCCATGTTTTGCCCGATAGTGTATACTAGTGATTCAAAATTTTGTAATCGCCCTCTCATTTCATAGATCTAATTTAGGCACTAACATCAGATGCAAGTGAATTGTTAACCTTCATAGGTATAAGGTTACATGTGCGTACGGCGTTTAATACTTCAGATGAGCTCGGTACAGCTGTAGCACCTTGTCAACTGAAGAAGCCCTCAGATCCTCGTGTTCACTGAACTGAAGTGTGGATAAAGGAAACTGCTGAGCGGAATACGCCTTGCCCATCTTAAGAGTCCTTAAAATCACTTGCGTGTCGATACTTTTCCTTGACTGTCAATTTAGGATGACCTAAAAGGCTTCTCTAGTATTGTACCGGAATCATCTAAACTTGAAGATTTACACTAGCGCAGTGGGGCATAGAGAGGAAAGGGATACATTGCACCGAATTGCTGACGCTTTACGAATACTCACATTAACAGGCGAACGTTTACCGCATACCCCTAAGACGCGACTGTATTAGTGAAAATGAGGTTCATGTTCTTTCTGGGGGCACCTCTCGTCCCAGTATGCGCTTGCTTTCCCGACCCTATCAAAGTATATTTAAGTGTTGGCTGTTATACTTTGTTGGGACTTAGGTGCTGTGCATCTTCCGCTACTTCGTTCACAGTGCGCTAGTGTGGACCACTTGGTATGGATGAATCTGTATACTGACAGGTCGGTACTTCTGAGTTGTGTTTAAATGATCGAGTCAGAGAAAATTGTAGAGACACGTGTGTTATCGTGACATCTTAAATTGGGGACGACAGTAAATTCGATGCTGTAAACTAGCTTAGGAGAATCTCGACTGTCTTTTTACATTTCGTGGTAGAGTTCGCTTGTTTCTTGCAAATTAGAAGTTCGACATGACATTTTGAACCGACGCGTCAGTTCAACGTCATTCCGAATTGCAATGGTCACCCCGACCTGGAATATGTATCGTAGGATTGTCTTAAAGTCTCACGGACTTTTTTTGTAACTCCTCATCGTGTACAAATCTACCTTAAAAGCACCTAATTTTCCGTTTTCGGAGGCTTATAAGGTGAAATACCTGCCAGTTGCCCTTACTGTCTGAACGTATTTAGCTTGTATAGAAATGTACCGATCGTCCAAAAATGGGGCATCCGGAAACGAAGTTCGGAGTCCAGACTATTCCACGGGAATTCCAGCTTAGTCAGAAAAGGAATTGGTGTAGCGAACGACCCCAAAACACCATTCTAAATGCAGCCGTGCTCACTGGCTTTCGGGTGTAGGCGCATTTCAGGCTAGATCGTTTGGCTCAATCGTCCCAACATTTTGTCCACTACGGTTAACGATCCTTATCAGCTGGATGTCGATAAGCTTCGAAAGGCAATGCAGAGCTGGAAACCAGCATCCAACTGAGGGCATATGGAGAAGACAAAAATACAATGTTTCCATGACGAAGTGTGTTATCACGATGCTTTCTTTCACCAAGTTGCATTCATGAACGAAGCATATTTACAACTTGAAAACTATCAATTTTCTCATAGAAACCGAGGCGCCTCATGATGCTTCCAGTCTTACCACACCATTTGTGGAGTGACGTTATGTTGTCGTGTTGTTCATACGCCAAGCGGCGTGTGACATTTGTCAGTTTTGTGGTCTCCTTATTAAGATTTGTCTACTTGTCAGTTTTTCCGCCCATAATATTTTAACCTTAATTTAGTGCAGTGATTGGAGCAAGTTCAATTGTCGAGATCGACGTAGACAGCTCGTTCAAAAATATCGCTCAAATCTAAGTGCTCTGTTCTCCAGAAACTTGCTTTGTTCTGAAAATAAATATATCCACAACGTGAAGATAGTTTCGTTTGGGTAGATGTGCCAGTTTGTATCATGCGGGACAAAAGGAGTTCTGTTTGGTAATTACGACTAATTGGGATGTCGTGTCGCTGTGTGCACTGAGTTGAGGGCGTAACACGCTTCCTACAGGAATTGTTTGTCCACTAATTGACGTCTTTAATAGAGCACAGACTGTGCGTACAGATGCTTCTGGTGCTGGTTTAAGATTGATATCGTTTCATCGAAGATAGGTTGGCACTGTAGATCGGGTTCGCCTCCCGGACTGGAGCCCTCGCGTCTCGCAGAGTCGATGGCTTGAGACGTTAGGTGAGATGGCGGCTAACCGAGCCCAGTGGCGTGAATGTTGTGGTTATTTTTCCGAGTTGTCTGTGAAGTGAGTGCACTTATTGACGCGGGGCAATGAAAACCGTAAGGAAGCTGTCTTGCTGATGACGCCTCACTTTCACTTACAGCTCGGTTGTTCGTTTGCAAGATGTAGGCGCCTTGTTGTATGTTTGAATAGAGACGTAGTTATTTTTAGTGTCTAGGTCCCCTTCCTTTCTTCTTCTCTCTTCTCAAACAGGGTTTGTTTCTTCTTGGTTGTGTGGCAGTTAAACATCAGTGTGAACCACTGATGTATTGCTGTCTATGAAGGTGATGACCGAAAATAGGTCAATCCTGTAGATCCTTAGATGGCTTGTTTGTTTTGTGGTTGTGTGTCTGGTTCTGGTTATGTTGGATCACACGTCCCTCAGTTTAGCTTGTTGGGCAGTGGCTGTGCACGACTTTGTCTGGACGGAACGTGATACTGATACATTGCGTCGATAACCTGACAGGTGAACGGCTTAATGAACTGGTTTTTGTATATGCGACCTATGGTGAAAGCGCCGAGGAGACCGTCAGTTTAGTGCATTGGAAGAGGTACGCGAACGGTTATCCACAAATCCGTTCGAAGACAGAAAAGTTTTGTTACAAGAAGTGATATCATGGCCTGCAGAGAAGTAGCCGATTGCTCACGTCAGCATGTTAATGGTGTTCTGTGGGGTTTAAAAGCGGTCCCCTAAAGGACGCTCACAAATCCAGTGCACCGAAGTCTTCTATGGTCGCCAGATGTCATTCCGTATTGTTTCATTTGGGGGCCACTTCACACAAGAGATCTGCCGAATACGTCCACAAATCCTAGTTGAGCTCGGACCGGTCATACTTTTGGAATGCAGAGCACCTTCTGAGACTGCGTTCTCACGTCTGTTGTCATTATGGACGGCGAGAACGTCTTGTTTTGACTAATCCTGCTACCTTGCTGTGATGATCAGGTTTGTGCAGTGGATCGATCCGTAAGACTTGGCTGACTAGGAATTCGGTCCCTCTAGATACAGTTATGTAAGACAGACCAGAGGACTGCAGTCAAACGAGGAACAGTTGCACTCATAGGGTTGTACTATTGTCCACATAAGCGTGCTCTTAGTGAAACACGATCCTATGTGTATGCGACACAAATTTATGATTGCTGCATTGTCGTCTTCCGTCTACGGAAGGAGTGGGTTAGAAGAGCAAATGGACACTAAGCGCTTTGTGATTCACCGTACCTGCCGACGTGTTATCCAATATGGTCGAAAAACTTTTGATATCATTCAAAATCCTGCTGTAGCCCAAAATAGGTGTACTGCGTGCAGCACTTATTAGAATTAGATAGTGTCGCCATACCCACTGCATCCTCGTACCAGGCAAGCCTCCCAATGCCAAGTTAATCAGAATGTTGAGTCATTGGCTTCGAGTTGTAAGGAAACCCCATTATCCGTGGTCTAAGGTTAAATATTTGAGTCAGAGACCCAGAATGGTGTCCTTCAAGTCAAACCGCTTCCACGACATAAAGCACTGAAACGTATCAAAAGTTACCGTTACGCTGACAAAATAGTTTACTCATTTTCCACGTTCTTCTGCTTCCAATTCCCTCTGTTCAAGTGAAGGCGACTGATAAATCTTGATGCTTTTCACCTCCGTATTTCTCAACAGACAGGTCAGCAGACTACTCTGGAGAGCACTCTTGTCTGGAACCCTTTTTGACATTGCTCTTCACTTGAATTCGACCCTGGCTGACGCTGTGGGTCAGCAGTTCGTTCTTGGGGTTTCTGGTGACGATGGAGCCGAATCTTGTGGTCAAGCCAGAATATGCTATAAGACAAAACAGATGCTGTTGAACTGGGTCCCAGTGAATGACATTCTATGTGCCGTCAGACCTAGCAATTTATTCGAGTCGATTGACACAGACCGGAGAGACTATTCGTCATATCCGCATATGATGCAACAAAAAGCAGTTCAGATGCTGTCAAGCTGACCTCTTATGGTACTCTATTTGACCTGAGATAAACTGAGCACTGGGACATTGTGCTTTCTGATGATATTAACGCACAACTTGGTTGTTTTATTCCCGAGGTGCAGTGGCTGGGTGATATGTTCGAGTTTCGTGTGCGACACACCGACAGTGGCGATCGGCTGTTGCAACTGTGCCCACCCCGCTGAGTGTGTCGAGTTGCACATTTCAACCCAAACGGCTGCAATGCGTCACGTGGAGATCATTATATGCAACTCAACCATGAACGCAAATCGATCATATCGTTGTCATCTCTCGGTGGCGTTACTCCTTTGCAGATTTTCCTTCATTCATTAGTAATCACCCTATCGGAGTTCATGCCGTTGCTCGTGCCCACCTTGTTTTATCGCTTGTTCAAAAATCCTCTGTTTACAAACATTAAGTACTCAACGGAAGTTGAGCTCTAGAGGCACACGAGACGTCTGTCAAAAAGCACTGACAGTTAAACTACCCGTGTCACAACGATGGAGTGACTCGAACGGGAACTGGGCAAAAGCCGCGACAGCTGTGCGAACTTCTTTTGCTGAGGTCCGTTACAAAGAAGCATCGCAGATTCGACAGAAGTGAATTTCTGGTAATTCAGCAGAATTTTTGGACAATCGTCAACTGGTCCCGCCTGACTCCGAATATGACAAAGACTGTCTTGAAATGAATGCAAGCGTGAGTTTTCTACATATGGACCATGAAACCTACTTCTCCAAGCAAACCAGAGAGATAAAACGGACATTTTTACCAGGGAATAACCTGGTGCATTGGCCATCGGCAGGGTGTTAATGAGAACATCTGTGAAAAAGATGACTTACGACCTTAAAGCTTGTCGCGGCGATTTGGCGCGTGATCTGGGCGCTTCGACCGGCCTGCGCTGGTTGGCTTAGTTAAGTATGACAGAGATGGTGTGGTTGGTTGACACTCTACGCGATTCTTTATCGGAAACACTGTTTAGAGATGATGGCGAAAGATTGTTATCCGAACTGATAACGCTCCTTCACTGCATGTGGGGGCTGAATAGGCGTCTGATGATTTTTGCTTATCAACACTTATTCCCATTTTCAGAGTTTTTGTCAGGTCAGCATGTAGCAATCAAAGAAGTACTTGCCTTGTGTACATTGCATCCAGGCTGTGCACCCGTCTCATATTGCGGCGGCTTCTGAACTACAAAAGGAACTATATAAGAGAAGGACAGACGTGTTTCCGGTCTGATCACGTGTTTGTCGTCCATACCTTCATTCTGCAACAGAACTCAGAGCATCAGCACTTATTTTCTTGGCCAGAAGTCATTTTATTTTCGGACCTAAGAAATACTTTTGACGGGGTTGCCTGACACGCATTGCAGTATGTCAATTTGTTGAAGTCGTTGTATGCCCGCTGTGAGTGCGGATTGCACATTTTTTGACAAGTGTTACGTGCGTTCTCAACGTCAGATGGTGTTCAACAGAGGTGTCCGATCTCCCTACGCTTTTCAACTTTGTAGCGGGCCGCACTCTAAAACGAGCATTCGGAGGTTCCGAGAATCTCGGATCGGATCTTCTACCAAATGGTAAGGTGATATGCGGATGACTTTGCTTTATCTAGTTATTTTGCAGATAACATATAGACCACGTTGAATCAGTTATATGATAGGGTTTGTCTGTATGGTGTGCACTTTGCATCTTCAAAATTTGAAGTGTTTCTAAGACTGGGTGGGCAATGATTCTGCGTTATTGCTGGCAGGCTGCTGCGCACAGTCGATCGTCCCACCTATTTATGTAATTTCGTCGTGTCAGTTTGTAGTATTGCTGACAAGGTGTGCACCAGAATAATGAAGGTATTTGGTTGACCTGCCCACCTCCTCCACTTGTGGCGTTGCAACGACCTCCACTTGTCGACTGGAAGCAGCGTTTACAACGGACGTGTGCGTCCAGCTTTGCTCGACGGATCCGAGACCTGGTCCATTTATGCATAAGATGCGTATAGACTCAGTATTCGATCACCGTTGTGTGTGCCAGTTAGCTTATATGAAATGAGCCTACTGTGTAGGCAACGTGACAGTCCGTCGGTGCATATTTGGGAAATGTGCAGGCTCGCGACTGGTAACTGGGATAGTGAAAATGCAGTCTTCGCTGATTTGGCCATGCTCTCAGTGTGCCGACGAAGCGTCTGTCGCACCACGCATTTTCCAATATGAAAAAGACCTCAAAGTGGCTAAGTGATGATGTGATCACGGACTATGAAAACTTTGACCGCCCCGCTGAGCAAGGTTGGTAGGCGCCGTCTACTTGGTTAAAGAGTTAACGATCATTCATACCGCTGGCTGAGGACATGGCACTGTGTCACAGTCAGCAGCGAGCTTATATCAACGAACTTGTTAACTCGTCTTTTTCCTGAAACCCACCTGTTTCTGTCTGTTCAGTTTCTTTTTCTTCATTATGCGATTATACTCATTTTTATCCCACAACTTCTTGGACCATTGTCAGGACCAATGGCAGTTCGAGGTATAGTACCTAGGGGTACTGCTCAAGGGTGAAAATGATGATGACATGGAACGTAGAACTTGTTTTGTGCGATACGTCACAGAACCCAGCAAGGGCTCCTGTCAAACTGACCTGAACCCAGTGTCATGTTGCGCACGACTGTGAAATAAAACGACACTGTTCAATGATGAGACTGGAAAACTTAGAAAGGGAGTACCACGGAAATACGTGAATCTGTTGAGATCACTGTGCAAGCAAGGTGAGAGTTTATGGACAACTGTCCCGGGTGTTCGTCAGGGCTGTCCGATTTCCCTCTTCATGTTCAATTTTGTCATGGACGACATTCTGGAGGGTGCGCTTTGGGAATCCAGTGGGCTTGGTGTTGAGCTTCTTCCTGGCGCTAGATTGACTGATCTAGAGTATGTCATCGACATTGTCTTACTTAGCCTCTCTGCCGAAAACATGCAGACCATGCTGGACAGGTTAAGCGATCGAGTTGGTTTGTATGGAATGCGCTTTGCATTTTCAAAGTGCAGTGTTGCTTCAAGAATGGTGCACTTCATCTCCTACTTATCCGCTTGAGACTGTGAACAGTCACCTACTTGGGTAGCACCATATAGTCAGCCTGTACTATTGCTGATGAGATATCAGCGAGGATAGCGAAGGCACGAGTTGTCTTTGCCAAACTGCGTCATCTGTGGCGTCGAAAAGATGTCCGGTTGTCGCTGAAAGGAAGAGTATGTAATGCCTGTGTGCGTTCGATTTTGCTTTATGGTTTAGAAACGTGGCCTGTTCACAACAGGCTTGCTGTATTTGACCATCGTTGTCTCCGTCAATTGGCCCATACTAAGTGGACTGATTGTGTCAGCAATGTGGCCGTTCGCCGGCGCGTATTCCGGAATGCTCGGGATGCGCGATCAATTGGCCAAATAATCACTGCACACAGATTGCGATGGTTAGGTCATGTACTCCGTTTATCCTACCGGGCATTATGTACTGAGACCACCAACAGTTGGGTGAAGCCACATGGTAGTCAATCAACAATGTGGTCACGAAATATGAAGACCCTGACTGCTCCACTGAGCAAAGTGGGTATATGATGCCTGCTTGGCTGAGGTCCTTGGGATCACTCAACTCGCTGGTTAGAAGGGCTATCTGAGGTGGCGGTGTGTTGAAGTCAATGGCGTACCTGTATCTATGCCATTTCTAGTTCTTCCGGTTAGTCTTCTCATTAGCTTTTACATCTCTTAGTAGCGTGTTCTTCTAGGATATTCCACGTCACTGTTGAAGTGAGCGGCGGCCCGAGCCACAGTACCTTTTGGTGAGGCTCATGACTGCTATGATGATGAGAAAACTGATTGATGTGCTCTGTGTCGACGACAAAGTGTGTTGTTGTATGACATCGTTCAAGTACGTACAATGTTCGAGATTATCTCGCACCCTGTCAACTACTCTGAAACGCGTTTCTTGATCTCAACGTGCAAAGTATTTCTGTAGAATTGCTGTGATTATGTTGATGTAATATGATGGCAAAGATGTAGAAGGTTGTTAACCGCTGTTGTGTACTTTGGAAATTTCATCAGTGATAGTGGAAGTGGAAGAGAAGTTGGTGTACTTAGAGCTAAGGTGGCATCAGAGAACCGTCTGTCAGAAGCCTACTGCGAAACTTGACCAGTCAGAGTAAATGAAGTGATCCCTCTTCAGGTGTTCGACCGTTGATACCGGCGTTCCTTCGTTTCTGTTGAGTCATCGAGTAAACAGTGGTGAAGTTAAGAAACGGATATTTGTCGGCAAACGTGATACTGTATCGGTAGGTACGTACAGATGCGGATTGTGGGTCCGTGTGCACTCAATGTTCTATAATGTCGTATCCATCAAATTTCACATCCTTCAGAGGATTCCCCTATCTCACTTGCACTTATCTCATCATATCTATTTGCATCTCACCGGTCTAATTTATAGTTGTTTAAAAGGTTGCGTATTTACTACGTTCCCGCTTTCTCACTTGACTCGCACATAACGTCACCATGCTGCAAACATTGCGGTAGTTGGCAGCCGACCCACAGCTGTTGGCTATGCGTGAACAGGTGGGTGAGTAACCAGATCCAAATATGAAATTTCTGAGCTTTTGGCATGGCTCCATAGTTCAGCTGGTAGAACATTTGTCGCGTTTGGGTATGTTGTTTCTGTCGCTGGTTCGAATCTAACCGAAGTTCGGAGTTTTCGTAATTGGGTCACCTCTAAATTATCAAATCTGCCAAACTGCTTATTAGTAAAGGTTTGCCCGCCAACATGAGAGATCTCTCTGCGAATGCGAATGGGCACATACACACTCCTAAGCGGTCGCCAAATAAGGCTACGAGGTCCAGTGCTTACCTTTGGTTCAACCGGCACTCGGTTGGTGCATGAATTTTGTTAGAGCAACTGTTTGGTTAGATTGTCTATCCCACCACGTGCGGAGCCTAATTCACCGTCTGACACCGAAACTTACCAGTGGAATATGCACAGCCAGACCACAAAATACATCAGCAGGTCGACAACTGAGACTTACGCCAGTGTAACATGGCAGTCCACAGCGTACACCCAATGCTGGGCAAACTGTAGAAAAATTAGGCATTCGGATATCATTGTGCTTATTGGTGATATGAACGCACAATTCGGTCGTCTTTCTTCAGAGGAGAAGATGCCGGGTAGAATATACGGTATCCGTGCGCGACACAATGACAATGGCGATCGGCTGTTACAATGCGCATGGCTATGTACTAAGGATGTCAGCCAGTCGTATGCCACATTGAACACTGTCGACACTACGACCAACTGGCTTAAGGTGCTAGGTGGACAGATGATGATCTGACGTAGAGAAATGAAGTCTTCCACGAAAGGGTTGACCACTGTAGGTCAGGTTCATCTTCTAAGCTGGGAACCTGGCGAATCACATAGTCGGTGGCTAGGGACGTTGTGTGAGATGGCGGTTAATCGTGCTCACTGGCGTGAATGTTGTCGTTGCTTGACCGATTTGTCTGTGGAATGAATGCACTCGATGACGCGGGGCAATGAAAGCCGAAAAGGAGCTGTTTTGCTAATGGCACCTCACTTTCATTTACACCTTGGGTGTTTGTTTGCAAGGTGTAGTCACCTTGATGTTGAATGTTTGAATATAGACGAGGCTATTTTCAATAGTAAGGTTCCTGCCTCTGCTATCCTGTTTTTTCTTTCCTCGTGTATGAAATTCACCAATCTGCCTTCGGAACCAGATAACATACGCTGATATATTCCGTTGCCTGCAGAGAAAATCGGACAAACGAGAAGCCGACCTAGACGATATTTTCTCGCAGTCCTTTAATTCACAGTGAACATCTGTTGGATTTACGTGCAATTCTGATATGATAAGCAACGAGATTTCTATCGTCACTGTGATGTCTCCCGCTGTTCGGTATTCCTCTCTGAAGTTGTTGGTTGATTGGCGCCAACATCTGTTTCCGCATGCTGTGCTCTTCTACCCGACA
>LUCH01006255.1:0-27837 GCA_013368495.1 Paragonimus heterotremus
TATGACAACATTTCCGGCTTCCTTGTCTATACGATGTTTATATTATTTCTCCTTGTTTGCAAAATTTTAGACGGATACTGGTCAACGAAACGTTGCTCCTAGGAATGGTTGGAAATGTTGTTATCGTATGGTTGTTTCCATCTTCATTGTGTATGGAACGGCTAAGTAAAGGGTTTCATGTCACACCTTACCATCGAGAATCTCCAGAAGTAAATTCTATTCACTCTACTGCATTGTTTCACACTAGATTGGGGTCACGTAGCGTTCATACGGAACAGTACACGGAAACAGATTAAATCGAGCTGCCTGCCGATCACAGGGAGGTATACCTCCCAGTCAGTCACCCTATGATGTTTAGAACGCCGAATACCTAACGCGGTGCAGAAAAATATTCCAATCAATATGACAATCAACGGAATCAAAGATGATGATTACCATGTATCCCAAACACTTCAAATACAGGTTTTTCATTACTTTCCGCATGTGTTCGTTCTCCAGGTTGTTCACCGTAAAGGTGGTTGGGAAGGAGCAGTTCCGGTGAGAACATATACTGCCTACTTCGACGCTGATCTTAACTTGAATCAATCGGAAGGATCAGCTACTCGTGTTAATCTATGTTGCGCATATACACGTTCTTCATAGCTTAAGAGGCTCATGTTTAATTAGCCGCTTGTTTGAACGCATGCCGTATAGTGAGACGTTGATGATGGTCAGAGTCAATAGGGTGGCGGAGCTTCCAGTGTGGATATATACTGCACAAGCAGACGTTAATCATAATTCAAGTGAATATTGGTGAAGCGGTTACTAGTGTAAACGCATACTGCATTCTGTAACGTTGTCGACAACTCAAGTGAATGAGTTGGATGCAGCTACCAATGTGAATGTATACTGCATGTTCAGACGTTTTTCATAGCCTAAGTGAATCAGTTCGAAATGGTCCCTAGTGCGAACGTATACTTTATACTAAGGTGTTCTTCATAGTTTAAGCGAATGAGAATGGAATAGCCACTAATTTGAACGGGTGCTGTATTCTCAGACGTTATTGATAGCCTCAGTCAATCGGGTGGAGCAGGCACTTGTGTGAACCTATACTGCACACGCAGGCTTTATTCATAGCTTAAGTGAATCACTTTGGAACATCCATTAGCGTAAATACATGCTAATATGTTATTCCTAGCTAAAGTAGGTCAGGTCAAGGCATCGACCAGTGTGAATGCATACTGCATACTAAGATATTCTTCAGAGGCCAGGTCTGCGGGATCATTTTCAAGTATATTGTAATCTTATGTGTGATGTGAGGTGGGGAACAGTTTGACGGGTTGGTTCGAGGGATTTCCGTTTCCGGGTTTGACTATGAAGTGGTGCTTGACGAGCAGCCGGCTCTTACATCTGCTATGAGCTGAAACCGTAATATATACTGCATCCGGCTTATTCGGATATATCTTCAATATTTTCTGCTTATACAGTTCAATAAACCGGGGGATCTTCGGGGTGGATCTCTCAAGTGTGCAGATGACGAGCGATAAATTGAAAAACCTACTGATAACTACCGGTAATAAAAGTTGATAAAAGTGGCAGTCCGTATGCGAGAAAGCAAATAACAGTCGTCTCATACTGTTGCTGGGATTCCTCTTGCGCTACAGAACCGTTTGTATGTTGCAGTTAATTAGCTGTCGATTAGATCGAGATAATGAGCCAGAGCGCTTCTTGGCAAATCAAAACGTGTTCCAAATGACGGATAAGAGATGACGCGTAATAGCTATACCTCTTGGTGAGCCTGGAAGCCTCATGAGCCCAGAAGACTTACATCTAAATGCACGATGACGGTACGTGTTCAGACAATCCTGGAACATCTGCAGTAAAAGTGGTTGCAAGGAAGTTAAAGAAGCATCAGATAATTAGTAAAAGAACGTACGAACAAGGCTCACTGAATTCTGACGCTGGTGAAAATATTGACCAACATTTGTTAGCAACAGATTTCTCAGTGACAAGTTCCGTTGACAATCCTTATTTGCAGTGGTACAAGTATTGCTGTTAATAACCATTGTATAAACATAAAATATTGAAGATGTGTCCGAGTAACCCAGTTGCAGAATATAATTGGAGGGCAAATGGTCACGGTTTACAACGTTCGATTTACACATAAGAAGATAGTTCGTCTGTTCCACAGATTTAGTCCAATAAATGAGATGTTACACTAATTTATCTTTTACAAGGTTAGGTAAAGAAGACGTTTCAAATATTTCAAGGTCACTCCGGGAAATACGTGCAAATGTATCTTCGAAGGATTTCGCTTTTATGCGAGGATGAATTAAGCAGGCTCCAGCGCGGGACTACGGTGACTGTTCGAAAACGTTGAAAAGTTGAAAATCTCACCAAACGCTCGGCCAATGTGGGGTTTTGGGCCCCCGTTCATCGCGAAAATTTTCCTTGCATTGTGGATGCCCGTGGGAATAAGGGAAAGAGCGCAATGTCACGGGACGAAGAAAGGCCATTTTACATCGGGCAACGAGAAACTGTTCGAGGTACAGGTTCGCCATGCTTCCCCATCGTCGATACGGCATTCTAGCATCAAACTTTTCTGGCACCGGCAGAGGAGGTGCTGCAGAAGCTGGCTGAGAAAAAGAGATATTCTCCACCACCTGCGTACTGGTGTTCACTGCCTACGCCAATGCATCGGTCGTGCCGTCTTCGTTCGTTTATGTTTTGATCACTTTTTCTGTTTTATTGGCATTTGCCTTTCTTTTTTCTTCTTAAAGTTTTGGCAAGGTCACCAGAATGCAATATATGCGATAGGAGGGGGAACAAGAGTTCACCAGAAATCGTCAATCAAGAACACGTATCGCTGCTACAAAATTACGGCGTGTTTTTCGAAAAAAGCCAGTTTAATAAAGTTCGCTGTCGTGTGATTGACGCCATTTGAGTTTTTGACCGTTATATTGCACGCATGACTTACTGGGCCCCTGGCCAATGGTTGCTGGTTTTTGTTATCATTTCAGATTCCCGTCGGGCCCTCGTACCTCAAGGAAACGTTGTTCATCAGTGCCCCCACCTCGTTGCACGTTGCACCACTTCTTATCGCGCGCAAGTGCATATTAAATTTTTCTCATATAACAGCTCAAACTGGCATAAAAAATTTGCTTCGTTCTGTTATTGGAAATCACTGGAAAGTTTTG
The DNA here is from genome assembly GCA_013368495.1 of Paragonimus heterotremus. Taxonomy (NCBI): domain Eukaryota; kingdom Metazoa; phylum Platyhelminthes; class Trematoda; order Plagiorchiida; family Troglotrematidae; genus Paragonimus; species Paragonimus heterotremus. The sequence goes on from LUCH01006255.1 coordinate 3,177, forward strand.
GTCATAATTTGTCAACAAAAATGAAATCTTTTACCAGAATGCCCACTATGTCAGTTAATATTCTAAATCTGTCAGTAGTGAAGCGCTTAACCTCATGCAAAAAAGGCATCGTGACAACAGAGAGAGGCATATAATCCCCATACACCACGTCCAACACTTGTTCCATTGCTGCTATCGCTAAGAAGTCAGAACCTACTGCTAAATCGGTGATCTCAACGGCAAATTTTAGCCCATTACAAGGAAGGAAGAACACCAAGTTCTGTTTCTTCCTTATTACCAATGTATTTGCAAGCCAGGTCAGAAAAATAATGGACTTATAAGCTGAGATGGCGAAAATACACGGTAAGTATGAAGAGCTTACCAAGATTTCGCAGCAGCTGGATCCGACAATTAGCATTCTAACTGCCTCAAATAATACCCATCCTGGGACTCCCACTTCCAGTCATAATAATCCCGTAGCTGCTGGAACGTTTTCGACACAAAAGCTACTGAACTGCACAAACGGTTAAGATGTGAAAGTAAATTGGTTGTGTTTAACGTGCCTGACAGACTTCCATTGTTGTCTTGCTCAAAGCTAGTAGAATGGGGGACCAGGGGTTTATTGTCTAAGACTTCGCAAGAAAGTACAGCAAAATATTTTCCACTTATGTTGCAGTTCACAACCGAGCGTGTAGCAAATGAATTCGTCAAAACTCAAGGCCATCTTACGTGTGTCAGGAATTTTTAGTCGACAAAATTGTTTGGTGACAGGACACCACTACAAACGGAAATATTGCAGGCCAATATTTCCCAAATAAGAAAGAACTGAAGTAACGAAATCAACAACTTCATTGACTTGACTGTTAATCTCGACTGCTCCACAACTTTCCTTGTTAAGGATTTTGGACTTTCTCGCTATCCATCTCCTAAACTGAAGTACGTGAACGGTTATCCGACTGACGTTACCTACAATAACGGCGAAATCCACAGAAGGTTAATTTGCGCCTATTTTCCGGCTTGACCTTGAAATATTGCTAACATCGCTCCCCACATAATCTTGTACAAGGTAAATGAATGTAGCATATTATCTTTTCGGACTGAATCTGTGGAACAGGCGGACTATCTGCTTCCCTGGTGCGCGCACCAGACTTTTTAAACCATAACCCTTGTCACTTCGCTTACACCTTTTGCTGAGAGATCTCATGGTTGTCATACTATGTAATCATTTTCAACATTTCACCGCATCTAATCATCCGTCACAATCACGCACATCTCAGCGTGTCTATAACGTATGCATTGGGAAATATATTTTAGTATTATTGTTGACATCCAATTTGGCTCTTGAGGATTCAAGTCCCTGGGCTGCCGTTTTGTCGCCACATTACTTGTAAAGCTTGCAGTAGTCAAACGTTCATTCTCTTTGATACTGTCTCACCTTAGATACAGTACCTGGTTTTCACAGTTCGGCAGTACCATACTCGTTTCTGGGATTCCACTCGTAGAGTTAAACAACTCTTCAGGCTGCCGCCTTCTACGCCGACAACCAGTCAATCGACCGGTTTATTCATTCTGCAAGACATCAATCGGTCGGTCAAAGAACCTATCGGAGAATACTTTAGCTCTGATCCGAGGAATTCGGTGGGACACCCAAATCCCCGATATGAGATCAGCGCAAGTAAAATAACATCTGGGGTAGCTCTCGGGCGGATACGGTAGCCGATCCTCCTTTATGTTGTTAAACCTCACTTCAAGGACATTAGGGCCATAATGATTGGTAAATCTTTTGGTAAATCTTTTCGAGTTAACCGGCATAACTGAACATCTTGGTAAAAATGGATTAGATTGCGTGAACGGATGGAAGGGACATGCAAGTTCTGGGTTTATTGTGACGTAGTGCATAATCATATGGCACATTATAAGGTGGAATGGGCGTTATAAACGCTTACTGAGAGACCACGTGCATTGGTCCGGACGGTTAAAAGCGAATTACCGTTTCACGTTTCCCGTTTGAAATAAGCCGTGAAGGACCCTTTCTTTGCGAGCTGCGTATAAAATAACCAAGAAAGCTCCCAAGGTTTTATGGACAATAATTAATTAGGACTGAAATATGTCTCGACATAACGAAACATTGTGCACCAAACGGTGTTAAGTGCTTATTGTATCGTTGCGGTCGATGTACATTCATTTTAAATCGCTAGAATTAAAGATGACCTGTTACCCTTCATGCGACCTACTACCACCGCAGATCACGACCGTGGTCAACGTCCGCAAGTTGAACCATGACGAAATTCTAATAAGATCTAGGGATATAGAAATAACAAACGCTTCGTGGTCGCCGTTGATAGACTCGCGGTGTGTGATGACCACCAAGAAGCATTAATGCATGCCGATTTGCCATCAGAGCTGATCATAACACGAGAAACTAAACTCCCCTCGGCCGACGTTTGACAGATCCCCAAATTCCTGCAAAGTTCTTTATTTTGCCGACGACTTGAAAGTCTGTTCAGCTTGGACCATGGAATTTGAAGTCAGTAACGATTCAGCGATTGAAATGTTGATATACGGGTTCAAAGCGGAAAACCAAAATTCCCGGATTGATTTGGTTTTTCTTGTTCAGTATCATGCGGACACCTGGTAATCTGAAAGCCAGGCATTGAATACAGGGTACAACACCGCTCTTCAGCATTACAGTTAATGCTAAGGACAGAGTAAAGTTACTTACATAAAAATGTTCTGGTTAGTGAAAATCAAGCTGTGCATCAAAGCAGTCTCCAGAAGCGCTGCCAACGACCTCTGTATGAAGGCTGTTCTAAAGGTTACTAATCCTATAAGAGAGAACCGTTGCCTGAAGAAGTTCCGAGGACGAAGCTTGAAATCCTCCCGTTATGCTCTCGCCGGTCATCCTCACTAGCTATAATAAAAAATTGTTTACCAAAACCTACTCTGAAGAACTGTGTAAGTATTACATCACCGCTTAGTCGCCGAAATTCAATTTGATACAACCCAAGAATTTCAAGTCGGGACTCGCACGCGACATTTCTTGGGCTCGTGACTGGTTTGGTGGCCGCACGCTGGACACGTTCATCAGCCAAGATGTCTTGCTTTTGGTCGGTGTACAAAACCTGATTAGCTTGCTCGATGGGCGTTCTTATATAAAATCCGTAAAGCGATTGAACCGTTTTTGTCCATGCGGCTGAAAGTGCACTTAGTGATCCATTTTCATCGCCACCTCGTGGTAATACACGAAGGATAAGTTAGACGGCAAACAGATGCCCAGATCTTTTTTCAGATAGATTTCCCTGGCATCAGCTGAATGCACCATGAATCACGGAATCACCGCCAAAATCTCCACGGAGTGAGAGGTGCGCGTGCTCATTGGCATTTAGTGGGAGACCCCAATCGTCATACCAGTGCTTAGTCGCGTCAGAACCAGTCTGCAGTGCAGTGGGATCAGTTACGTTCCAGATTTTCATATCGTTGGCATGCGGAAGGGCGTTGCTGGAAATATCGTTCAGAGGGTGGTTGATGTAGATCAGAAATAACACAGGACTTAGGGCTGACTCGCGACTGACTGCAGCAAAAATGAAAGAGGGCGAAAGGTTTGATCCAGTTTAAACTATAGAAATTATGTCATCAAGAAAAGAGGCAATCCGACGAAAAACCTATTCTTGGATATCATAGGCATCCAGTTTGTGTTGCAGGGGGCCATGTGGAACATGGTCAACAGCCTCGACAAACCCAAAGATACCATCTGAAATGAGGCCATTTTCTTTGGCCTTCGTCAGGCTATATCCGAAAACAAGGATACTCGTTATGCATGACTGGTCAAGAGGGAAGCCTTGCTGGGAAGAGGAAAAAATGGTTTGGTAAGAAGCGGTTGCGGACTGCACATTTTAGTAAGCGGCGTATTGTCAAGCACGGAATGCCAGCAAGACTGATTGGTCGACAGCTGGCCGAAGGGTGACGTCTACCCGCTTTGAAGATGTATGTAACCGTCGTCTGTTTCCGTGATATAGGGAGAATGCCAGTCTGGTGAGTCTGTTTAAGCAGCTTTCAGAGGTGTTCTGTCGGAGTAGCAGCTGCTTCTTTGGAAATTCTGGGATATATCTTGTAAGACCGGTTGTACGGCATGAAATAACTTTGAATAAAAGATCTTAGATATTTAGCAACGGAGGACTCGGCAGTGACGAATGGCTGCCGGAGGTTCTGCAGTCGCAGGCTAGGGTGACAGTCCAGCTGTGCGACGCTGTAGACTCCCGAGAAACACTCTCTGAATAACTTGGCCATAACCATGGAATCAGGTGAAGTCTGCCGCCGGGCAATCGTAAAGAGAGGGCTGTGGGCTTGGTATTTCTTAGTCGTCGCACATGCTTAATTAAGAAGTTTTTGCTCCCGTGAGCCTTTGGGGGTACGAGTTTGGTGTACTCACAGATCCCTCGCTAACATCTACTTCGAACAATGTAGAACGTGCTCAGATCCTCCTGGTTCCCCGTTAGCTTATGCCCCGCGAATCAATAGGGACGGCCATTCGAGAGACGACGTCTTCTGCTAGGAATGGGTAGTTGATAAGAGAATTTCGCGGTTTATGCGGTACAAGTTAGTCACCTGCTTTCCAATTTGCGCGTTGAAACGCATGGCAGTTCTGGTCCGCGGGGTCATATCCAAGAAAGGTGAACCATGGCGGCTTCTCAGGCCATTTCAATCACCCTGATTGAAATTTAGAATTGTGGAAATTTCTGCTGGTTTTTAACCAGTTACAAATAAGATTAAAGGTGAGCAAAGAATGGTTAATGTAACCAAACGGCAGCTTGATGATCCCTTTGTCTATCAGGTGGCTCTCATCAGTGATGACTAGGCCGAGCAGAGAAGGAATCTGACCAGAACGATACTGCGCCGGTGCGTCTACATACTGTGTCCACGCCCTTCGTCGCATCAAAGTCGATATGGAAGTCGATAATGCGCTTTCACCATCCTGGCGAGAAGCTGACGTCCATTTTGTCTCGAATGCATTACAGCCACCCGCAATAGACTGATGACTAAAACGTTGTGGTCCAGGGAAGTTGTCTAGGTTTACAAGAATAGCGTTGTCGTCGAAGAAGCCGGATGGGAGAGAACGGTAAATAACGTCCATCTTGGCCACGCGATTGTAGTAGGAGCCACAGATCGTCGCATTTATCGGGTGAACGATGTCCACCATCAACCCTGGTTATCAGGAGATGTTGCGGACGAAAAATCGCAGTCCCTCATTTTCCCACGGGTGCAGTTAACTTGGCAAACTGAGTACATAGGGACACTCGAATCACTGTCACTGACATCAGCTGTGAGCCGGGTCTCCATGTAAGCATACCTTTAGGGATGGCGCCACAAACCTACTGTCTGATTACGGGCAATTTATTGAACAAGGTCAGACAAATCGTATACACGCACTTAAAAGCCTTCTTCCCGAGTGGTTTCACGAAAAAAGAGCAAGGAGTTTTCAAGAGAGAGCTTGGGGAATAAGACCTAGAATTAAGGACGGTTGTGAGGTTGGATTCATCCTGTTTCACGGAGTTGTCCTGACGGTTCCCCTTTGAGGCTGCGGGCGCGAAATGACCGCCTGTGCACACGTCAACGAACCTATCGGGTGCTTGGCCAGCATTCTTTGTGCCACTACCTGTGAACTCTGCGCCCTAGTTACACTCCGCTTTCTGGGAGGGTGTTTGGGAGTTTCCGCCCAACGATACGCCTTTTGAATTACAGGAGGCATCCCCAACAAGCTCCTTTTGTTCCGATTTCTTGGGAGAAAGAATCACCTGCGGGACAGATAACTCGGAAGACGATTTCAGTGCTCTCAACACCAGTGCCTGTGGTTGATGCGTCGACCGTTGGACTAGGGAATACAGAAACGTTGTCTCCTCTTTATACTAATGGCATAGAAACCTGAGCGGGAACTTCGGGAGCGGAAACTACAACTTTAGTTTCTAGTTGTAACCTTCAGTCTGCCATGATTTGTGACTTAATTTTAGCTCGCTGCTCACATCTCACCCCTCTTGCCGAGAGCGGTTGAAAACATGCCTTTTAGGTTGTCGCTAGCGGATTTCAAGGCCGCTGTTTTTTCCACTGCTTTCCCGGGGCTGAGCATGGCTGGTATGGTTACCAAAAGATCAAGTTACATTTGTTTGTCATGTCGCAAAGCCTGCTCGTGAGTACATGGCTTGTGACGTCTGAGGAGAATGAAGATGCTAAGACTGATTTGATTACCTCCGTTGGACATGTTGTTGGGAAGCTGTCCCATCAAATAGCTCTCCTGTCTGTGAGAGCGGTCTCTTTCATTTTTGCCGTAGCCTTTTCTATACGTGTAGTTGAATGAACAACTGCCTTCTTGGTGACTGCAACACCAGGGAGGGTAAGCGCTATGTACTAAGTAATGGAATGCGGTTCCAACTTCACTTTAGATGAAATCCGTTGGTAATTGTCCTTCCCACTCCCCATGGAAAAATTGAAAGGGTTAAGGTGAGCCCTGCATCTAGAGTCGGGGGTTTTCTACGTCGGTTCACTTTTTGTGATGCACGTGTGACTAGGCCAAGGCGAAGCAGCGTCCCGACTGGCGTCATATCTGCACCTCAAGCAGAGGAAGTTGAGAGGTGAAGAGGCTAGCTAATTGTTCCGGCTGTCGTTAAAGCCAGTGCATTTAGAGTGTTACCATTTCTGACACTGATAACACTGCAAAAAGTTTTGTACGGATATTTTGCATCCGTAACAGCTGCAAGTTCTAACTGTCTTGATAAGTGTCTGCCAATCCCTAGCACTGCCAGATCTGATGTTAGTCACTATCGATGGCAACAGACAATATGAAATATAGAACAGTTAGTTTTCAGGGCCTAAGAAACGGACACGTCAGAACGGTAAAAACGGGTACTAAAGAACCCAAGTAATATAATGCCTAATGAACTGGTACGTTGTTTGATAACTAATCCCAGCGATCGTATGCAATTTTTTGATGCACAGGGCAACAGTGGGGCAAAATTATGAATAGTCAGTGATGCGGGGGAAATTCGAACTAAATTTCGAGTCACCCGCGTAACCAGTTGACATCGAGTTCCTCGCAGTATTATACTCTGTTTTAGCATATTAGTATTTTACTCCGATCTCGGTATTCTCAGTAACTCCCAAGGGCGGTGCCACATCCTGTTTTCGGTGACTGCCTCTTAGATCAACAGAAAACCGCTGACATCGAAACGGACAAACTGACAGAATTTGGGTGACTCGCGCCTCCCACCTCGAACCCCTGAAGCAATCGCTGAAATCACATCAACGAGCTCCCAGGATTCCGCTGTGCAGCGTCAAGTGAAGAAAAAACCTCCTGCTATAGCTGAATCCCATCGGACACGAACACCAGTAACCAATACGAACAGTAGCCAATGAATAACCTAAATAGAAACCCTTCCTGATTGTCCCTGAACAGCGAACGACAAGAACCAATGATAAACCAGGAGAAAGCAGCCTGCTAGTAGGTAGTGCACTTAACCATCACGGCGTTTGCAAACGTACACGTGAAACTGGTAGGCACAAATGATTAATCTCGTGGCTGCGTGAGCTCGCGAAGTAAAATTGAATCTCACGCCGATCCGTATTTCGGTAACAGCTCGAAATATCCGATTTCCGACAGCAGGATCAAGTACAGTCAAGCTTACCCTCACCCTAACACCATCCATTCAAAAGTGCTTCTTAGGGGACAGCGCAGAATACTCAATTCGTCTTTGAAGGAGTAGCAAAAACACCCCCTACCAAGTACGTATCAATACTGCGAGGAATCGCTTGGGTATTGATGCGTGAAGAGGTTCGGAGGTTGAAGTGGTAGGGGGAAGCGGTATTGGAGTTACCGTCGTCATCCGTGCAATCTGGAATGCCTGTGGTCTTAGTGCATTACAGATTAATCTTGATGGTTTTGAGTGCTTGTAAGAGGACTTGAGTCTGCCCCAAAACGACAGGGAATATGCACACATGTCGATCGGATGAGACTGAAAACATGTTCGTGGTACATAGTGCAAAGGATGTGATGGGATTTTCACGGTGGAAGCGCGGCTGAAACACGAGGTGGAGGTTGACCGCTTACCCACCAGGGATGGGTCAATACGGACAGGATAAAGAAGATAGCAAGTCCGGAGTCAGAGTGATTCTGTTAGTTATGAACCCGTACGTTCGGTTTGCTGACGAGGGCTTTCGCAGTTCTGGTATACAGCTAATGGAATGTGTACTACTAGATACGCCAACTTGCAAACATACATTAAGTGTGTGCATATGCTGTAATGGTATTGTAGCGACCTGGAGATTTCACTGGCCTGCCTGCGGTATGATGTGTAAAATAGTTCCAAAACTCATAGTTACATATTGTACCTAGGCTATTAAGAAAGTTCGCATGACGCATGTTGTCCGATTGTTTGTCTGCATGCCATGTGACTACGGCGCGAACACAAACGCACACGTGTGTCACACACATCCGGTTTAATCGCTCGTCGACGGCCGGTCTCTAGCCTCTATAGCTAACTTACGTGTCGGTGCCATTTCTAGCACATTAAGAGACCATCTGCATATTTCGTGTAATGAATATTCGGTTTCTCTTCTCAACAGCCTTTTTACATTTCCCGTCTGGTTGGTCTGTACCTGGGGAGAACGACTTAGTGCGCCGTGCACTGAATCAGTGAGCCCGAATTGTAATCGATATTCTTCCAGCATTTTTGTTTCGGTTCACTGTAAACTGGTGAGCCTACTGGAATATGTTTCTCAACCGTGAGTTGCTATTCGTATATATTTCTTACATACTCCTTTTCTCAACTCGACCCATTATCCATTCCGCTGTAATCGATGTTTAGCCTTGCGTTTTGCTAGGTGCTTCTGTCAGTGCGCTTTCCTTACCATTTTCACCATTCCCAGAAAACTAACCAATATCGCGGTTTACTCAGTTAGAAGCCACATTCGTGCTGAGAAAAATTAGTTCGCAGGTAACTCGTTTCCGTCAAGTATATTAGTTGTGGCCTTGCCACCTCACGTCATTGACGAGGTGGACGATATTCTGCAGTTACTGGACTTCACGAAACCTTACGAGAAACTCAAACTCGCCGTACTTAAACGCGTTGGTTTGTTAGACAGTAAACGCGTTTGTCAGCCTCTGGGTGCGACTGAACTCGGTGGCCGTCAGCCATCGCAGCTCCTTCGCCAAATGTAACGGTTAGCGGGCGCGACACAGGTAGAAGAGGCTCTGCTCAAGGAGATGTGATTTCAACGTTTGCTCAAGGATTCGCAAAGCATCCTTAGCGCAAACCTGTTATCGACCTTGTCATCTTCAGCCTACACAGGCTACCAGATTGGGGAGTCATACGGCGCCACTGTTCCCCAAATCGCTTCGAGTAGTCCGGGCGCGATTGCCATTTTGACTACTCAAGCAGCCTGCGTTACCCAGCGAATTCAGGCTTTAACGACGCAGCGTCCGAGGTCAAACTCGACCAAACTCACTCGACGAATTAACAGCCGCTCAGGGTCTCGTGTGCCTCATCAACCGTCACCGAACGCTAATCCCGATCACTGCTGGTACCAAAGCCAATCCGGCAACAACGCCCGACGATGCCGACAGCTCTGTACTTTTGTTCTAGTCAGCAAACAGAGCAGCCAAATCCTCATGGCTATCGGCGCAGCCCGATCGCCTAGTCGTCTGTTCTTTTTAAAAGATCACAAGTCAGGAGTCCGCTATCTTATGGACACAGGTGCTGAGGTCAGCGTGATCCCACCTGAAACATACGACTTGAACAGATCGGTCGCATCTGACCTTCGCGCAGCCAGTGAAAGTATTAGTAAATTGTTCAGTGAGCACTCTCGTGCACTTAGCTTGGGTCTTCGTAGGCCCTTCCACTGGATATTCACGATCGCCGGCGTCCAAATGGTGATAATCGGCATCGACCTTCTCCAGCACTTCGAACTTTGGTAGACTGAAGGCGAAGCCGTCTAGTAAATCGAACGAAACAGCTTGCCATTACCGAGAGTTTGACCGTCCAGTAAACATGTGGCCGATTCGGCCAAGTTGGCCAAGAATGGGCGAGGTGTTGGCCTGTCTTTTCTACTCCGGTGACCGACCAAAGATGAGAAACCATGGTGAATGGCACGGTATCGTGGGACTACTTTTGTGATTGAATAATGGCTGCGGATAATATAAAAATGGCATTTTTCATTGCAAAAGCTAGATATTTGACTACAGAATATGTGGTTGCCAATTGAGGGTAAATTTTGTTCATCCAGACTAGTTCGATAGCTCTGGGTCATTTGGTTGTCACATGCCTCTTGTTTGGTCGGCCTTCGCACTGTTATTATCTTAGGTAGCAATATGTCATGTCACTCTGAATGTCGGTGTGATATAACGTACCTTTATTGTTAAGCGAAGACATGTTACAACTTGACCTGGAGAATAATTTTCACCTAGGTGTTTGATTTTTTGATCTTCACACTCCCTGAATCCTTCTGGTTAATAAACTTTTGATGCAACGTGAGTTCCGGGCGAAGGCTGTATTGTCGTACCATTATATATCGTCGAATATTGCGGGGACGTCTATGATTTGGCACCAACTTTACCGGTGTTTCCTCCGTTACTATCCCTGTCACCTTGGAGAATGAAGTTATTCCACCAAAGTAACCTGGTAGTCCTTCATTATGGTACGTTTATTTTAGATTGAAGATGGCGAAGATGACCAAGTAATGAAGGATATGTATCTAACCTCATCTGTTGAGGCGATACGCAATCCGCAAGGTTCTTGTGTTTGTTAATCAAGGAGGAAACGTAGTGTTGACGCCTTGTATTCCCACGAATGTCAGCAATCGACTTTTACTTTCAGTTCATTGCTAGGTGCAGGCAGTCGTGATGAGGTTCTTGATTGTTGTTTTTCTTTCGTAGATCCGAACCCTTGCAGTCGTTCACCGTGGACGTACAGTTGATGAGTACACACGAAAGATACGTAACTGTGTGTTTGACATATCATTGGCGAGGAAGATAAACTGGCCGGGGACGAACGGAAATTGTCGCCTAATGGACAATAACATTTCCCAAGCAATTATAAATAACACGTATTTGTTCTAATACTCCAACAGATGCCGTTTTATCTTATCAAAACTACCCCCAAGAGAGTGAGGGAAATGTGAAACATTTCATCATGAGGTGGTTCCAAGGAGCCAAAGACCGAGACGGTGGGAGATCAAAACGCCCATACGCAGAAACTAATCGCAAACACGTAACAAGCTATAGATTTGCGAAGGTCATTTAATTAAAAGAGCAATCTGGAGCTGGAAGACGCAAAATAAAGCCTGGAGGAGGAAGCTAGAAGAAAACGTGAACAGGTACGATGTATCGTAGATGCATGGTTGAGGTTGGTTGCAGTTAAACCACCATACAAAGCCCCGTTAAATTCGTATGACGTAGGTTCATTTATTCAGGTTGACCAAGTAGATCTGGATAACCACGAATAATTACATCAAAATGAGACGCGAAGATATCTGAAACTACTGCCACAATTGGTGGCACATCTACCAGGTAAGAGTGCATCTCAGAGTTTGACTTCACACGTTGACAACTTTTAACGCGAAATCATTGACGTGAAATGGACGTTTGTCAGAATCATAGCCTAACTTTAGTTGCCATGTAGGGGTCTATAATGCGTGTTTCACATAAAGTTGATTTTCGATGTAGTGAAGCCATGTCTGTTACAAGTCTTGTTGTTTGATATCACGTGTTCCCATCTCAGGTTATTTCCTTTCGGAAAATATTTTCTGTAGAATTTCAGTATTGCTTCCTTGTTTTTCTCCATTGTTTTTTCTTCATACCCTGTTGTTCCCTCATTTGTGGTTGTTTTTTCCCAGATTTTGTTCCACTCTTATTTCGCTTACAGCATACTGGATTTGAGGATGCCTTCTCCTTCAACGGGACTTGTTTCTGCTCGCCTTTATTTCTTGGACTGTATCAGTTTCTTTCAATGAAATACACATGTACATTTTTATTGCGGTACTTTTCGTTTTCTAGTTAATTTCTGCGTGTTCACCGGTTACGTAGAAGATGGTCACGGTAGTTTGTCCATCGTAGGAGCAACTTGGAGAGTTGTAGGATGCGTTCGTTGTCCATCTCTACATCGGTCCGCGTTTGATCATTTGAAGGCGTTCGTAGTAAACGCTTCATCACAAAAATGATCCTGTTAAATTGGCTTGACACCTTGTTGCCAGATAAGATCTATCGCTGAGAAGAGGATTCGGTGAAACTCACGCAATAGTGTCAGTAGGTCGTACGCGTTGGATGACAGGATTCGGACTACTTCAGTTAAAGCGAATAACTAGGAATGTAAGGAGGGCGCCGTTGGCCCACTCGGATCCTACTCTGGCCTACTGGAATCCCACCATCACCCACTCCGATCCGGCTCTGGCCAGAGTCGGACCGCCTCTGGATTTTGTTACACGCCTTCTCGGATCCGACTCCTTGCCAACTCGTGCCAGAGTCGGACCGACGCCGGGCCGTAGTCGGCATGTTTACTGGGCGACAAGATATCAGTGGGCCCGTGTATCAAAATCCTATGAAATTAACTCCTTTTAATTTTCTAACAGACAAGTATCCGACTGCTTTTCGACGGCATAGAGCTTTGAATGGCATAATTCCCATTGTTCTTTGAATTTTCTGCACTCCTGAAATCCACATGTACAGTCGTTTAAGTCATGTGAGTCGAATCAATTAACAAAACAAAATCTACGCGGTATCCTTTCGTACCTGGGAAAAAATAATTTGAACAGTTGAATTTTATGGTTGGCTGGTGGATAAATCCGTTGGCAAGTTAATTAATACTGGGAAGCGCTTTCCGGTCGACAGCATATAATTAATAATTTTCCGCTGTTGTAATACATACATTCACATGGAAATAGAAGAGATAAATGCGTCCATTTGTATGATGAGTTGTATACCGGTATATTTGTATATATTAATACCTCCATGATAGCGCAGAAAACCAGGTTTAAACCGGGTTGGAAATCTTACTTATTTATGTAACAATCATTACTTCACACTACATCAAATTAAGTATCCATAAACGTTACTTTAATGACATGCCACTTTTCAGAACTGAAGGTTCACTCTGTTCAGTGATAATTTATGTCGTTTAAACGACATAAACCGTTTTGTTTCAAACGTCGGTAATAGCTGCTTTAGGCGCAATTAGCATCTTTGATTTGTGTAACAGCATGCGGTGTGCCGCCATCTTGTTTGACCACACACTTCCTTCCGCTCCCTTTCGGGCCCTCGGACAGGCGGACTGGCAGCATCTACGCGCGGGGCTGAGGAAGATGGCCAACCAGAGCCCGAGGTCAGCGGTTAGTGAGCATAAGGTGACTCCTGAGTGGTGGTTTGTTTCCGGACCGTGGGGTCCCCGATATATATGGACAAGGATGCGGTGTAAACTGATTTTGTTCGGTACCTGTGTTGTGTTAATGCACGTTTCTCGTTGCCTCGTGACTTTTCCCTTTTTGCGTGAGGTAAGCCCTATTGTGCTTCGATTACGAACGTTGAACATTGAGTGTTTTGTCGCTCGTGACTGACTCCTTGTTATATTACATTTGTGGCGTAATTTGAGGCTTTCGGTTTTTTCTTTGGTAGACCTGGGACTTGATTTACAGTTGTCCAAGTGTGATATAAATAGCATTGGAAGGATTTAACACTTATCTGCCTCCTCTGCATGATGTTTGCGGATGTTAATTTATGACACTAATTTGCATTAATACGAATTTTGTGCACATCGGTCTGTGTAAAGTCCGGTCGAAACCAGCAAGCCTTCACAGGTTGAGTTTCAACTGTGTAACGAAGCGTGCCGCTGTGTTCTCGGCACCGTTTTAGTATTCGTCTGTGCAAGTTGGTTCGTTTTTTCGGCATGAGAATACACGGAACACTTTTCTTCGAGTCAGGGATTTGAAGCGACATTTGCACGACGAAAAGACGCAGGCCCTATTCGATTTCTTCTGCGGTTCAATCTGCCTAAAAATCCGTCACCCTTGAACCCCAGTCAGCACACAACTACACTTAAGTGTCACGTGAGTGTAGTTGTTGTGACAGTCGCTAAAACCAACTGTTCCTCGTTACTGGGTCACTTCTTAGTTGTTTGTTTTACTTCCACCTATTTCTTATTATAAAAAGAATTATCGTAGTCCATTTAGTTGTGATCAGACGAATCACCGGGGTACTCTGCCTTATGAAAGGTCATCGCTTCTCGCCCACTCGATCTCGATCTCGCTCGCAACCTCCCACTTCTAAATCCGAAGTCTCTAACATTTGTTATCACAAAGGACGTTTTGGTGACAGTGCCCGCAAGTGCGCCCAGCCATGTGCATGTGCCAGCCCGCTCCCTAAGGGAAATGCGAATCAGAGAAACGACTTTGCTTGCCAGTAATGGCGACGGCTGCAGCTGTCCGGGTCAACAGTCGCCTGTTTTGTGCCTACGACGACTATGCTGGACTTCGTTTTATTATCGACGCCGGTGCAGAGATCAGCGTTGTACCTTCAGGTAAACGCAAGCGCAATCTCAAACCCGCGGAGTACATACTACAGGCGGCTAACAATTCCAAAATCGTAGCGTACGGCCAACATCTGTTGACGGTCGACTTCGGACTGCGCTGAAGTTTCCCTTGAAATTTTATCATTGCGGACGTCCAACACCCAATCATTTGCATCGATTTCTTCACAAAGTACGGGTTGGCTGTTGATCTCAGTCGCCGGGGACCGGTAGACAACACCACTACTTTCTGCGCTCAAGGTGAAGGTGTTGAGACAACCCCCGGGAATTTACCAACCCGCATCTAATACAGCGGCGCCTAAACGTGATGTTGTCCATAACATCATCACTAAGGGACCACCCAGATTTGCGCGTCCACGCCAACTGCTTCCTGAGAAGCCAAAGGTTGCCAAAACGAAAGTTGCGGAAATGCTGCGTCTTGGGATCATCCGTCCCCCGAACAGCCCGTGACCATCGCCTTTACACATGGTCCCCAAGAGGACGGCGCGACACTGGAGACCATGCGGCGACTACCGAGTGCTGAACAATGAAACTGTGCCGGATCTTCATCCCATTCCGCACATCTATGGTTTCTCCATCGGCTTATCTGGAAAAACGATGTTTTCCAAGATAGATCTAGTCAAAGCATACCACCAGATTCCTGTGGCTCCACAGGACATCGCTAAAACAACGATTACTATTCCATTTAGCTTATTTGAATTTGTTCGTACGTATTTTGGCCTTAGGAGCGTCGCCCAAAGCTTTCAACGCCTCACCGACCACGTTCTGCGCGGGCTAGACTTTGCGTTCGTCTACACTGATAATGTACTGGTCGCCAACAGGAGCTCAGGAGCATCTGTCTCGTTTAAAATATGTATTCGAACGGTCAAACCACTACGGCGTCACCATCAATACAACCAAATGCGTCTTCGGTGCTTCTGCCGCTGACTTTCTTGGTCATCGCATCTATAAAGACGGCATCAAACCACTACCTAAGAAAGCCAACGCCATTTTGGATTATCCATTGCCTCAGTCTATCGAAAGCCTCCGTCGATTTTTGGAGATTGTCAGTTGCTGTTGTCGATTCGTCCCCAATTGCTCTGACATGCTCAAACCACTGACTGATTTACTGAAGAGTAGTCCCAAAAAGTTCTTCTTTACTTCAGATGCCACCGCCACGTTCAATTCCGTGAAGCAGGTTTTAGCGAACGTCACATCTCTCGGTTATTTGAGTACTGACGAACATGCACGGTTAGTCCTAAAGACCGATGCATCTTAGCTTGTTCTCGGCGCTGCCTTGCAGCAAGTCATCGGCAGTGAAATCCGACCGCTATCCTTTTTCTCCCGAAAGCTACAGCCTGCCCAAACGGGGTACAGCACCTCCGGCAGAGAATTACTAGCCATCTACCTCGCCGTCAAGCAGTTCCGACATGTGCTGAAAAGACGTCAGTTTACCGTCCTTACTGATTACAAACCGTTAACACACGCCTCCAGCACTTTTCCAGGGAGATATTTCCCGAGAGAAACCCGCCACTCGAAATTTCTCTCCCAGTTCACGACGGACATCCTCTACATAGATGATCCTGGCAACCTAGTGGCAAATGCTTTATCTCTTGCGCACATTCATCACTTATCCACATTTCCCATCGATTTAGAAGCCATGGCAGCGGCGCAACAAAACGATGAAGAATTCAGTCAATTACGCTGTCACCAGTCTCTGAAATTCGTTCAGCCACCACTCCTGCACTACGACTCCAGAATGCGCTGTGACATTTCGACCGGTAAAGCTCGACTTTGTGTCCCCTCTATTTACCGGCGAAATAATTTCAGCCGCTTCCGCTCTATCTCCCATCTTAGCATCCGTTCCACCGTCAAGCTGATCATCAACTGTTTTGTCTGGTCAAACATGCCCAAGGACATACGTGAATAGGCCAAACACCGTCTATCCTGTCAGGAAAGTAAGGCACACCACCACACCATCACCACACTTGGCACCTTCAGTGTACCAGACACGTTCACATTGACATTGTAGGCCCACTTTCACCTTCGAACGGCTTTACACATTTGTTGACGTGCGTTGATCGTTTCACACGATGGCCGCAAGTAACTCCCATACGCGACATCTTAGCGGAGAATATCGCACGGACGTTTGTGGAAACTCGAGTATCCTCTTTCGGCGTACCTGCCTCCATCACTACTGACCGCGGTTCCCAGTTCACATCCACGCCGTTTCGCGACCTACAGCACTTACTCGGCTGTGAACACTTCCGAGCAGCCGCGTATCACCCAGCATCAAACGGCCTAGCGGAACGTTTTCACCGTCAACTTAAAGCCGCTATCCTTGCTACATCTGGCCCAAACAGGTCGAAAAACTTACCACTCATTTTGCTTGGCATCCGTAACACCATCAACAAAGACATCGGCTGCATCCCGACTGAACTCGTCTATGGCACTACCTTACGTTTGCCAGGAGAAATGGTTACGGATGCTAGCATCACTGGCGAGATAGACCCAACGTCATACGTGACACATCTGAAATGCAACATTTGCAAGTTAAAGCCAACCCCGACGAGGATCACACCGAGGCAGACTCAAGTACACGAAGACCTGCGCACTTGCCCCTTCGTGTTTATCAGGGCTGACGCGCAAAAGAAGTCCCTCCAACAGCCCTACGATGGCCGGTTTAGAGTGCTTGAATGCAACGATAAGTACTTCATCATCAACCGTAACGGCACTCGTAATTCAGTAAGCGTTGGCAGCTTAAAAGTGGCCCAAGTAGGCCCAGCAGACTTGCCTCCCACTCCCCTGACTGTGACTACCTCTTCCTCCCGGCCAGGTCTTCCGAACCAATCCAAACCACAACCCCCACGAACTGTTTCGGACTTCACTACTCCCGTTGAGGATGTGCAATTCTTTCATCCCCCTCCATCACAAACACGTTGCGGACGACCGCACAAACCTCCCGTCCATTTTGCAGACTACTCAGATTAATGTCATTCATCTTCTTTCTGAGCGTATTCTTACCCTAACTAACGCTCTAGGGGGGAGTTATTTGGCGTTTTGTACAGCGTTTTGTACTGCACAATTTCCATCGCTTTTCACTTTCCACCTTCTTCAAATTCACGTGTACACTCGTTTAAATCATGTGAGTCGAGTCAATTAACAATACACAAATTACTCTTTTAAGGTCGCGAGCCCTGTGTTTTCCCTCTGCGTTCGGTGTCAGCTGCGTACATACTTTGGGAGAGTTAACGGCTAATGGAACCCGCCTTAATTTGAGCACATTTCCAAACTCATCTCTCATCAGAATTATCTTCATTGTGATCCTCGAAGTTACTTGGGAACTATACGACAAATCGCATCAGCTGGATACCTTATTCTGCGTGGTGGAACTGTAAACGACTCACCTTCATGAGCTACTGTGAGTCAGCTGTTTTAATTTTTTTATCACTTTTTGATTTCGTACTTGCACCTGATTTTTATATAGCGTTTAGATCCACCACAACAGTCTTCATCTCTACCTGCCCTCACAGGTACCACGAGCCACCACATAGTCACGGCAAGCCCGCCGGTGTTGGCCAAAGCTCGCAGATTAACATCGGATAAGCCAAAAATGGCTCGTACTGAGTTTGAGCACATGCTCGAGCTCGTAATCATCTGTCCGTCCAATAGACCCTGGGCACTACCACTTCACATGGTCCCCAAAGCGTCGGTTGATTGGCACCCTTGTGGAGACTATCGTTCGCTCAACATTGCTACGGTGCCTGACAGATACTCAGTCCCGCATATACAGGACATCATGGTTAGCCTTCATGGTACCCGTGTGTTCTCGAACATCGATCTCGTGCGCGCCCATCATCAGATCCCGGTCGCGGAGAACGATGTCACGAGGACAGTCGTCTTCACTCTATTCGGCTCAATCGAATTTCTACGTATGCCGTTTGGTTTAGAAAACGCCACACAAAAGTTTCTACATCTCACCGACGACGTTACACGAGATATAGATTTTGTCCATCCCTACATCGACGACTTATTAGTTGCAAGCGCATCTGAAGAAGAACAGATTCATCTGCCACAGCTCTTTGACAGATTAGCAACTTATGGGATAACGATTAATGCGGACAAATGCGTGCTTGGCCAGTCTGCAATAGACTTCCTAGGACACCACGTTGATCAACACGGTATTTGACCGTTGATCGATGAGGTAGGAGCTATCCGCGACTTTCCTTGTCCTACAGCTTTCGCCGCATTCCGACGATTTAGCAGAATGGCTAACTATTACAGACGATTTATTCCTCATTGTACTCAGCTTATGCAGCCCTTAACCGACTTACTCCGCGGCCGTGTCAACGGAGACGTAGAGTTATCAGCGACTGCTGTCGAATCGTTCAATCGATCTAAGGATGTGTTAGCCACTGCCGTCATTTTACATCACTCCGACTCAGCCGCGGAAAAAATTATGACTATTGACGTGTCAGACACCGCGGTAAATGCCATGCTTCAACCGTTCGTCCATAGACTCTGGAAACCGCTCACTTTCTTTTCCAGACGTCTACTCCCGACTAAAACAAGGTATTGCACGTTAGGTCGTGAATTGATAGCAATTTACTCCGCAGTTTGTCACTTCCGACGTGTTCTCGAGGAAACCAGTTTGTGATTTTCATCGACCACAAACCGCTGGCTTTTGCCTTCCGCAGTATTTCCGATAGGTATTCGTCCCGCAAAGTTCGACATTTGATTTCGTATCTCTCAAGATCCGCTGGTCAACCGTAATCACACGACGGTCACACGACGATACCAATCACACGACGATACCAATTACGGAACGTAACACAGAGTTTAGCGATACCCGGAAACCCCAAAATAACACAGAAGACCGTGACCTTTAGCAGAGATTGTATTTGCTCTCAAACCAAAGGAAACAATGCAGACGAACGTCTGCGTATTGTAACATGCAACCAGAAGAGCAGACAGAGATTGTATCCAAAGTTATATTACGCAACACGTAGCGATAATAGAATAACCAACTAAGAGGTAAGAGTACAAAGGTATGATGGAGTTACATTTAAGTGCAATCGTCCTCTTTGTTTGTCTGACCGTCCGTTAATTCAGAGTCCTCGTGCACGATGTTGACGTGGCGACCTGAAAGGTGAGCAAAGCAGCCATATAGTAATTACCACGTCGAATTCAATCCGTGCGCGTTGACTGGATTCGATCGCTCATTACAATATATGTAGTATTTTGATGGCCTTGAAGAATCCCACTTGAATTGGTGCATTAAAAGTGGGATGAGCCAATCACAGGTACGTGGTAACGTGCGCCAAAATTGAGTTTCTGCACGTTGTGGCGCGAAAAAGTAAGATTCAAAATCTCATTCTATTTTTTGGTAATATCTCGAAAAATATATCATTCTTGGGGAAAATAGACTTCCCCCGAAAGTATCTCAGTTCACGTCAGATATACGCCACGTTTCTGGCGGCGATAACGTTGTGGCTGGTGCTTTACCCCGATAGTCGGCACTAGTTGGTTACAACTCTCGACTTAAACGCTATGGCCAACGCGCAACGTTCGGAAACCGATTTCCGCGCTTCCTGCCAACAAACTGCTCTACATCTGATAGATCAGCCTTTGCCAGCATCTGCAGGCACGATTCTTTGCGATACTTCCGCTGGACTTCCGCGTCCAGTGGTTCCTCATCTTTCCCGACGACGTGTGTTCGACACACTACACAATATCGCCTATGCTGGTATCCGGGCAACGGCCAAACTAATTTCCGATAGGTACGTTTGGTCTGGTATGCAAAAGGACATCAGAAACTGGGCGCGCGCTTGTTTAGCTTGTCAACAGGCCAAAATTCATTGTTACTTACCAGCCCCGATAGGCCGATATCCGACTACTTCTCGTCTGTCCCACGTACACATCAACATCGTTGGTCCTCTGCCACCGTCTAATAGTATATCGTATCTTCTCACTATGATTGATCGCTTTACCCGATGGCGCGACGCCGTCCCAATACCCAACGTCCCCGCCGAAACAATGTCATGCGCTTTTATCGACCGTTGGGTTGCATTGCATGGTTGCCCCGCCATTGCGACAACCGACCGTGGTCCGCAATTTGAAGGTGGTTGCTTCGCGGAAACGCTGCATACCTCAGGATGCCATCGCTCCCGTACTACAGCTTACCATCCATCAGCAAATGGAATGGTTGAACGCTCTCATCGCCAGCTGAAGGCAGCGCTTAGTGCGGTCGATTCCATCCGTTAAACAGAAGCCCTGCCAATGGTGCAACTTGGTGTCCGTGCGGCCATCACGGTCGGCCTTCAGGTTTCCCACGCCGAACTTCTTTATGGCCAACCACTATGTCTGCCTGGGGATTATGTATCCGTTACCATAGGCCACTCTAGATACGATGCAGCTGTCGCCAAACAGCTCGCCCTCCAGATGCGTCGTTTCCCTTCGACAGACACCCGTCAGCAAACCCGTAAGGTTTTTATCCCGTACCACTCCATCAATGTACGCACGTTTTCGTACGCGTGGATGGGCAGCGACGTCCCCTCGAACGTCCATACGAAGGACTTTTCTAGGTGCTGCAAAGAAAGGACGTGGTTTATGTTACAGACTGCCTCGGCAAACGGGAAACCGTCTCTGTCGACCGCCTCAAGTCCCAAACACGCACTCGCCGTCGAGTTCGCCCTCGTCCGCTACCCAGCCCATGCTTGCTGACTCTCTCATCAGCAGCACGGATGAGCCGACTTCGGGACCTCCGACACACACCTCCATCCTCGATCGCTACTCGTTCTAGACGCATAGTACACCGGCCGAAGCTTTTGGTAGGACGGTAGGATTGTATGTACCTGCAATCGCAAAACTAAAGAAAACATCCAAAACGTTTCCAAAACCACAACAATTTGGGTGCTTTCGTCCATGCTATTCATTCAAACGTTCGTTTTTCGTTGCGTAATTCTGTTCAGTACGTCGTTTATCGTTGTATCGACACCCAACCGATTTCGTTTCATTTTCTGTCGCATGTTTTGTCCGACGCTGGCATGATGCATGTGGCATTACCGATAGCAATCATCTCCGACTCCTTATTCGATGTCGTTCGCGAACGTTCACTGGACACTCCAGCTCGAACATTTTCATTTTCGCGTTTGTTTCGGCAACTTTAAGGGAGGATCCTCCAGTGGGAGCTTGCTGGGAACTGTGGGCATTAGTGCTCCCCCACCTGCGGCTTCTGGGGATTATCGTTCCAATCGCAGGCTGATCGGATATCGGCTGTTACGCCTTGAACCAGATCAGGCCAAGGGTAGCTGGCCCCATTTATCCTCATCAGCATCGAAGGGTTGCTGCTACAGTACCCGTCCTAGGGGAGCTGTTTAGCGACCTGGAGATTTCACTGGCCTGCCTGCGGTATGATGTGTAAAATAGTTCCAAAACTCATAGTTACATATTGTACCTAGGCTAGTAAGAAAGTTCGCATGATGCATGTTGTCCGATTGTTTGTCTGCATGCCATGTGACTACGGCGCGAACACAAACGCACACGTGTGTCACACACATCCGGTTTAATCGCTCGTCGACGGCCGGTCTCTAGCCTCTATAGCTAACTTACGTGTCGGTGCCATTTCTAGCGCATTAAGAAACCATCTGCATATTTCGTGTAATGAATATCCGGTCTATTTTCTCAACGGCCTTTTTATATCTCACGTCTGGTTGGTTCGTACCTGGGGGAAAGGACTTAATGCGCCGTGGACTAACCTACCGATTGAGAATAGTGCACGGCTTTTGAGACCAGGAATGAGACCTTCAGCAGGCGACGTTCGATCTTACTACCTGGTGACTCGTACATACTGACAGTTGATTGGGAACGTGAGGTTTCCACAGGAGGATATTTTGGAGGGAAGTTCTTGAGCTGTCTCCAGAAACGTCTGCAGGGCAAGAGAACTCGCTGCTCGACCCCGTAGTAACGGGAAACGAGGATCAAATACGGGCCCTAGAAGTATGTGCTTCCTGGATTTCTCCACTGTATCAAGTGGGAGCTTGGTCCAGAAAAGTGGACGAAAACTATGGAGAGCTGGTAATAGATGAACTTTTGAAAGATGCAACGACGATGTGGTGAAACCTCTCTTGCAAAAGTTCTTCTCTGGAGAATTACTGAAACTTAAAGCTGAGCATGACCACGCTAGCAGAAAAGCACGCGCTTTCGGCTTGCAAACATATTAAGGGTGAACCACCTTGGCGGAGAGCTGTTATCCCTAAAGCAAAATAGGAAGAAAAAGCGCACGAACTATCTGCAACCCCTGGAGGTTTCAGGAAATTAATTCGTCGTCAGGTCGAGTTAACTCGGGTTCCAAAGAGCTATAAACCCTATAGGCTAAGACACGAAGCAGAACTGGCGCGAAATTAAACCTGTCGTTACAGCTACGTGCAGTCAAATTCCCCGAAAGCACGTCGGTGATCTCCACGACTGCGGGTGAAATCTTGATTGAGGATCAGAAGAAAGCGAACCACTCAAGACAGTATTTTGTAAAAGTACATGGGTAAAACAACCTTAGAAGCTTAAAAGCAGTGAGGACCAGAGCGTCAACACAGGTGACGCAATACTTCACCACCTCATTTTCCGAGGTACAGGTCGTCCTATCACTGTACCGTTACAAATTGGGTTAGAAAGTAGCTAATGTGGTAGACGTTCACAAAGAGGATCAAAAGAGTAAGCCATGAACTGTTATTATGTTAGGCTAGCGTGTGTCCTGCTGAAAGCATGTGAGGGGGTTATCAGATGCTAATCGGCATAGCTTTGCGATAAACAGGTCGTGTCCATCAAGCCCGTTAATATTCCTAGATGAAATAATAATTGAAAGGCTAGACAACCGAAAGCAGACGGAAGCTAGTTACCTTGACTTTTGTAAGGCATTTGACTCGGGCAATCACTGACCGGTTCTCGAAAAACTTAAGTACTGCCGCCTAGCTCCGGAAGTGCTCGAATGGGTTAGAAACTTGTTATTAGACAAGGCATTCACAGATTCAGTTAGTTGAGGCTTATAAATCATCCAGAAGGTTCTTAGGAGGGTCCCAAATACCTCTATTTTGGAACCTGTCCCGTTTTTGATATATGTTAACGACGTGATCAGCCAACTAATTCCGCATCGCTACATGTTCGCCGACGGCTTTAAAGTTGTTGGCCATCCAGATCGGTCGGACTTCTGAGAAGGCTTCATCGAGTTGGCCGAGCGGTTGGACGGCTGATACCTCCTACTAAACCTTGACAAATGTAGTTATTTAATTGTCTTCTGGAAAACAAACCCGTGGTTATCCTTCGGAAGGTGAACGGAAGTGTATAAATTGCCTGGGCTGATGAAGTTAGAGACCTCGAAATCCGTTTTCGTAGAGATTTCAGATCTGCAGCTCAACGTGCGTTTGCTGCGAAAAAGGCCGGAGCGGCTCTGTTTGAACTCAGAAAATGTTGGGGGAAAACCCGATTCCTTGAAAATACCGTTTTATTTGCCTTCGCAATAGCGTGTCTCATTACTTTTTGAAAAGACCTTCATCGTCGGCACGATCATGTGCCACATCGTCTTTCACATGCGTTCTCAGCCCTTGTGCTAATTTCTGGCATCCAGCCTGCACGCTCGTCCTTTAATTGGGACATCACTATACTGTCTGGATCTATGTTTAGTCCACTTCTGTCCTTGTTTTCTGATTGATCACAAACCATTTAACTGTGGTCTAGTTTGTGGCCGTGTTATTTTCGGATTGAGTGATATAAAGTAGCTCTGTCCGGAGGCCAGTCCTTTCTCTACGTTCATTCGTTAGCACTGAGTGGTTGGGTTGGCCGGGAAGATACGTATCAGTCTTGCATACTTCGTAGTCAGTTGTTCTTTACCGCTGAACGTCGTCCCGTTACCTACCGTATCACTAACCGTTATTCTGTTGTCTGTTTACGCGCTCGTACACCATATATCAAGTTACAGCAGAAACTCGACCTCTTTCAGAGACCCCAATGGATTTACGTCATTGTATAGGTGTAGTGATTCGGAACGTTAGATCAATAGATCGTTACTGAGAGAGAATGAGGAGTCGCCAAACGATATGCTTTATTCAACTTGTAAACAATTCATATAGCCGTAATGCAAAATAGAGAACTTT